>JASAOE010000244.1:0-50000 GCA_029964075.1 Patiria pectinifera
TACATGGCATCATCAAAGGTAATCACTATTTGCTGGTCTGCTATGAACTTAAAATGACATAAAAGAACAGTTTTTGAGTTAATTATTTTTGATGTATCAAAACTTTCTTGTTATACTACAACACAAGTTTTTACTTTTCTTTCTCACAACCTACTCGATTGCCAACAAAATCAATTAAATTTTACAATTTATTTTTCAGGTGTGCAATGTGGTGATCAATCTTTCAGGCCAAGATTTTCACAATCTTTGTTATCTATGTTTATAACTCAACTTTTTTTTAAAAACATATACTTTCACAAATACTTATTGCCAACCTAGTATTCACAAAGCTTAGTTTTGTGTTTCGGAAAAGTTTAAATGGCATAATGCTGGAAATTCAAACAAATTGTTTTGTTCTAGGCCACTTTTCTCAAACTTCTTACATTTTACAAACTTATCAATGCACTTGAAATGCAACACTGACTCATGTACCAGCACAACTGGGCTCCCACACCACAGCACGGGGTTACGCCATCTCCGTTACCAGGGCAATGGTTACCTAGGTAACACCCTGAAGTGGGGCTATTCCAAGGATCAGGCGCCTCCTACCAAGGCAACAACTAAAACAACCAAGAACCATCTTCCTCCAGCATGTATCGTGAGGAATACAACAAGTATCATGCAACACAAAAAGATCAAGAGTACTGAATACTAAGTGTAAATTCAGCCGAGAAGGAACTGCTAAATTCCGTCATTTAGGATGGACTACACTGGGAGCCTAAACCTCCTGAACATATTTTGATTTTTAAGTGCAAGTACTAAAACTTGCACAAAAATACATTGTAAACACTGCCAAAATGCAGGAAATCGTTGACTTCAGTTATGTAGGCTACTTTAAGTCAAACTGTTTGCATCTTCTACACTTCTTTTACAATACCGATGTACATATCACGCAAACTGGGCTCCCACACAGCAGTATGGGGTTATGCCGTCTCCGTTACCAAGGTAATAGTTATCGAGGTAACACCCTGAAGTGGGCCCGAGGCTTTTCCAAAAATCAACAGACAAAAAAAGCATCCTTCTCCACAATGAATCATGAGGAATACCACAGGTAGCATTGACCTGCTATGGAAATTACAATTCTTGTTTCCTGATCAAAATTGACCAAATTTCCTGATCAAATGACGTTTGCTAATCAGTTAAGTAGATTATCAGCAAGTGACAGAACTTTTCCCAGAAACAGACAATTACTCAATCAAATCACTTTCGTCCAATAAGGCTGATGAACAATCACAACCAATCACTGTAGCATCGGCAATGAATTTCAACCATGAGTGACAAATTGTCTTATACTTGTCTTCGACCATGGAAAATAATTAATCAAACAGCAGCCAATTTCTCTCTAAAATTAAAGTGAATGCTTGTGGTATGCCGTTCCGATTGGTGGAATCTGCCTGTTGCAATCACTGGTTAACTGTGAGATGATTCTCCATAATTAGCTATGATGTTTCATATTTCCAGTGATCAGCTCTGACAATCAATTGAAACAATTGTAGCACATTCTCAACATAAACTTCACATCATAGGATCAGTATCTGAGATCAGCGTCTCTTTTGAAGCAGAGGAGTCCATTTGTTTCACCACATGTATTAGCAAACGATCCAACAATGAATTAACTTTCACTACAAAGGACTTACAAATATTTTCTCAAGATTCTTTCCATTGTAGGTAGTGGTTTCAGTTTTCAATCGCCATAGATTATCAATCATTTTACCTAGTCTAGACCATGTGCCCTGTGACGTCTGATATCTATGGGCAACCCAAACAGAAAAGCATCTTTGGCACCTTATTTTGCCCACATTCTAAACCGTTTATATGTCACCACTATTAGACCAGTCACATTTCATGAGATACTAGTACAGGACGTGCCGAAGAGAAAAGTTGGCAACACGTGACCCCAACATTCAATTGGCACATGGTCTATAACTTGTGAGAAATCTCAATTAAAAGGGAAATTTGGTTCTGAGAAAACCGAACTGTTATACTCAGTACGCTCTGTCATCATGTAGTGAGCTACACGTACAGTTACATCCGTTTTGCTACAAATAAAATAATTAAATACTCTATAAATTATGCTTTGTCAAAGGAAAACATATTCACAATTTTCCTCACCAAATAATAGAACAACCTTTCGGCATCATGAACATTCTTGATCAGTCAAAACATTCTCTAAGTTTTTAAGGTATGGAGATTGCTTCTTCACTTATTTTATCAGTCATCAGCTTTTTTATGACAAATTCTATCTATAATTTTGGCAGTGATGGGTAACTGTTTTTGATAGCATTGGCAATTTGTTAGCTGGCTCTTTCAGAACGCTTCATGAGGTAATGATGTTATAAGCCGATCATCATTCTCTACCAGTGATCACAATTAGCCAAGAAATTGTTTTATCAAAGTGGATTTGTTAAAATTATTGGGTGTTTTTTTAACAAGTTTAGTCTTAGTCCAGTAATCTATAAATGTATTTCTAACTCAGGAATATTTTGGTATTGCACCAAAAACAATTACATGTATGCATATCCGGTTACCGTATATGTGATCCAATTAACCTAAATGAGTCATTTGTCGACCCCGTTCAAAAAAAGTTTTATTAATGATTTGAAAAGAGCACAATCTCAGCATTACTGCTGTGGAAACTGCATGCTGATACCATCTTTAGTTCGACAATTATGGAAGTCGGAACACCAAGAGATGTGATGAAGTGATGTGATGAAGTGGCCCTAGTTTTGGCCTGTATCTCCAAATAAAAATTCCAGACAAACGACTCATGTAGCTTAATTGCATCACATATGTCCCTAAAATGGGGTGTCAAGTAGGATTGGCATTTAAATGTCCCCCCCCCCTTTGAATTATTATTCTTATGTAGGAGTGGAAACAAGTACCTTTTTAACCCTAACCTAACCAACATCAAAATCCATCCCCACACACATTTTGGGGGATTTTGGCAGATAAGCCATGTGTACCAAGTCCACCAGCACCAGTGGTGAATTTCAATGGATTTTGTCCTCAAGCATTGTGTGAAGCACAGTGAGTGATGGATTTTGACAAACATGGTCTCTACTCAATAAAACTAAGTAGGGAGTTGGTTAAGGGAATGCAACTTAAATATAACCTTTAAAAAAGCACAAATTTCTGCTCTATCATTGGAAACTGCTACCAATTCTTTGCAGTTCATGCATCAATTGTTTTGAATTTTGCTCAAAATACTGAAATTTCCTCAAAGATCTGAAAGGGTTCACCCACTAATTTTGGATCATTTATTAATTTAAGACTGGTAATGGTACATCAGAAAAAAAACTGTGGCAAGAGGTAGTATGCATTGTTTCAAAATAGCCCAATTTAACATGACTACATTGTACATGGGAGCATGATATCAGGGAGGGTTCTCATGAGAACTTAATCCATTTAAAAAAAATCATCTCCAATAAAAGGGTGATCGGTTCCAGATAATTTTAATATGTTCGGAAAAATGAAAAAGAAAAAAGCTAGCACTTACAAATGAGCTGGGATTTTGTTCTCAAACTTGTTCTTGAGATTTTAAAGTTTGCATGGTGGAAGTTTGCGGTAGCACCATGTAGATAAATCTCTTTGTGAGTATGGGTGGTTCTGGAAAAGAACCGGAGGGACTGAAATCCAAATTTTAGTAAGGCCAAAGTGAGAAATTATTGTATATTATTTATGCATGTGTATGACGCTGTAAAAGGAAACCAAACTTTCCCATTCCCTGGTACCATGGTATTGAGTCCCTCCGTTTTTTCTTCAGAACCACACATACTCACAAAAGAGATTTATTCACATGGTGCTACCGCAAACTTATCTTGTCTTAGCAACTTGTTCTTCTTCAAATTTAAAAATGAAAGCACCATTATACAGCCAAAAAACGAAATTAATTTCTAAAGAACAATGATGTCTGGAATTTGATTTAGTTTTCATTTATATTTCCCAAAGTCTAATTTTCTACATCAAACTCATGCATGAACAGAATTTATTTTATTTATTAGACCATTTTTATTCCAATTACACAATTTTTTCTCCAGATTTTTGATCAGTGGATGGTTACATGACTTTATACCAAAGTCAGGTAATGAATTGCAGAATATCCACCAAAACCCCCCCAAAAACCATCAGCTTTATAAGAACATACCAAAATTTGAGGAAGGCCAAAATGATAAATTATTGAACATTATTCATGCATGTGTATGAAGCTGTAAAAGGAAACCAAAGTTTCCCATTCCCTGGTTCCACAGAAACACAAAGCAGCACTTAACTTGGACATTTTGATGCAAGTCCACTGAATAAATCACCAATTTCAATTAAAATACTATTTGTTACATCAGACAGTTTTCAAACTCTAATCCACAGTAACTTATTAATCCACTTTTTTGTACATTTGGTGGATGACATTAATTAAAGCCATGCATTGGTTGACCAATACTAGACAATATAAAATTGCTTTGTGTTTAAATCCTTCTGCCTTGAACTTTGGAAACATATTCCCAGCGAGAATGACTAAAATGTTTCATAAAATCGAAATCTTTTCTGGATTGCCAGTCTAGAATTCTGCATGGAAAGAGACTAAAATGAGCCCCCCCCCATTCCACTTAATGCTGTTATGCAACATTGTACTTTTTGGGGGGGGTGAGGGAGATGGAGTTTTTGGGTGGGGTGGTGGTATAACATTTGAACAGATTCGCTGTTTAATTATGCAAGACAACCGCATCTTGGCCTTTTAATTTTGAACAATCAGCGGGCGCTTTCTATAGGCCTATCAGGTCTTCGGTCGCTCACCGTTGTTGAGTAATAGACACGGATTTAAAAAACCCTAGACACAGCAACAAAGGCTGTGGTCACGCGCTCTGTATTATGTTACACGATATACGCCCGGCTGTTGTTGTATTACAAAGCAATGCGTTGGGAATTGACCAATCAAACATTAAGTCCTGATTTGGGAACGAAATGACGTCACGATTTAGTATATAGTTGACTCTGATTGGCTGATGCGCGAGATCGCACAATCTGCATGCATTGATATATCAGACGTAAGACAGGAGTCTGGGCTCCGTGGATAACGGGTGATACTCAGACTACCTTGGCTTGAGGTGGCAAGACAAAATATGACTGACACAAGACAACCAAGGAAAAAAAGGAAGATGAATGTGTATAATTACTGAAGCTAGGGAAAAAATATAGTTTATGAAATTAGCTGGAATTATCTCAGCCTTAATGGAAGATTTCTGTTCTGAAGCAAACTGGAAAATCATTGGCTAAAGAGTGCAGCTACTGAAAGCTTTGCAGATTCAAAGGTGATTTTTTTTAAGTAAGACTTGAGAACGAGTTGTATAGTTAGGTAAGAAATAACGATACGAAGCGCCAGTACATGTATTAGAAACCATGACAGATGAAGAATGAGTAAGATGCACACAGACTGGAGATACAAGCTAGAGTAGCTAGCGCTGTGAAATGTTGGCCACAATTGGAAAAAGGAAATGATATTGTTTTCCCAGGAAATTAAAATTTAATTTGCAGCTGCAAAATGTGAAGTGCAAACCTATTATTATCAAATGCAAGGAAGCACCGAGGAATGGTCAGCAACAGATTGAAATGGAAATCGTTAATAGGTCCTGAACCAGACTGACACCTACACAATGCTGGTATAAAGCAGAGCCTATGCCTACTCTCAAATTGATCAGCATTTGGATATTGGTTGCAAATAAACTATAAATCAAGGTGGCAGATGTGAGAATACAGGCATTTCTAAATCGGTAAAATGTCTCTCTTAGAGATGGACAAAATGTCCATGGACAACGTGAAATATTTCTATCCAAACCTCTCTTTTATCATTTGTTGACTGTTTCAATGATAGTAAAATTGCTGAAGTATTAACCCTCCCAGAACTCGACCCATCAAACCCCAACAGCATGTTTTGTTGGAATCTGTTGGGAGGGGTACAGTACTCCTAAACTGTCTTTTACATTGGGTTGGCGCACCTCCAGAAACTAAGTCAGAAATGTGTGTGCAGTTTCCCATATGGTGTTGGAATTTGCCAGGATGGGTATGGTTCCTAGTAAATCATGCTAGGGAGTTATGGTTAAAAACAATTTGGTTATTTCCACTGGCACAACACAACTGAAGATAATTTTACACTCTGTGATCTGTTAACTTTCACATCAAGGACTCAAATGTATTGCGGCCTGCTTAAAGTGCAAAGTGAAACCCATTTGCACCAAAAAACCCTTTTCAGAATCTTGCATCCAAAAGAATGAGGAATGTGTGTACTATTACCACAGTTTAAGGACACAGTAAAGTTCAAGCAGCTAAACAGTACCATAATTGTATTATACACATGTACTTTTTTAAGTTGCTCTCCCCCGTGCTATTTTCGAGTTGAAACACAATTAAATTGTTGTTTTTAAATCGTTATTTTTCTCGCAATACAAACATTATTCACTTTTGAGAAATGGGACGTCAAATTTTTTTTTTAGTCATTTATGGAATATTAACTGCGCAAATTCTGATTTCTTTGCAGTCCAATGCAGGCAAATCTTGTGGGTCTATTTTCAAAGGCTTAAAACGTCCAAACTAGTAGACCAAAATCCAATAGCCTTTTCACTCACGTTTAAAAATTTGTTGGAAGGAAACAATTGAGTAAGCCAAAGAGCACGGGTAGAGCAACCATATAGTATCATATTTTTTTCCACTTTGATTTAAAATTTAAAACCTGCTCCATCAAAAACCTGGTGCACCAAAACTTAGTCAGTGACCGCAAGAACTAATATTTTATCTCAATGTTGCATTTTGCTTGTGAACAACCATAATTGATAAAAATGACTTGAAGCTTTGCATGGTGGAAGAGATATAGTAAAAGAATGGCGGGTAAACCATGTGGAAAGTACTCTCTTTGTGGAAGAAGTGTGGTTCTCAAAAGAACCGGTTGGTTTGAGTGTAGAACTCGACGTTTCAGACATTGTGCTCTGTCTGTCCTCAGAAGGATGATGTAATAATTTTAAAGCAAATTCAATTTCTTCTTATTTCTATTCAGAAGTCCACTGTTCATTGATCAATTGTTTACAGCCAAACATTGACCACTTGAAAAGTTTTTTTCTCATTTGTCTTCTTCCATAAATAATTCACTGTTAGACATTTTGTCAAAACACTGAAGTCTGATGATGCTCAAAGTTATATTCAAGTCATCTTCTTCACACCTTGGTCTCATGACATCATTTGGTCTATGACATTTGCATTTACAGTACAAAATTTGAAGTTGTTGGGCACACCCTGTGATGAGTTTTGATGGAGCAGGTTGCATTCTTGGTTTGACTCACCCTTAAGGTCATCCCAGTCACCATGGTGATGGTCATCCAGCCTGTCCTCAGTGTCCTGCCTAGTATAGGCACTTCTTCTTCCGGATGGCATGCACAGCAAATAGTTGTAGGCCAAGGGTAGACATCCAGGCCAGGGCATCATGGGTTATGGTGTGGATGGCTTCGATGCAGATGGGAAAAAGCCGCAGTGGGTAATCATGATCGTCTATGCACTGGTCTGGTCAAATCCAGCCTCAGCATGGTTTACAAAGGTCAGTCTCTCCTGAGGACAGAAAAACCAACAGTCAAACATTAATTTGCTAGTTTCCCTTTCCATTTCCCAGTCAGCAATGAAAAGAAAATTGGAAATTAAAACTGAGAATGGTTTGTCCTTTACAAATTCAAAAGGGATCGCAGATTCAGTAATGATTGAATGTCATCTAATATTATGCATCTGTGAAGAATGGAAAAAACAACTTTTCTTTTTCGATATGGACAAAAGGGGAAAGACAATGATTCCTTGGTCCAACAAGTTTTCCGCTAAAGTGATGTTCTGTCTTATTGACAAATTTTAATACGAAGAATTCATTGAGAACACTCACCAGTTTGGAGCACTCAATCATCCTGAGAGAAGCCAGAGAAGATGTGTTGATGACCTCAGGATGGTGCCTCATCCCTCACAGACATCCTGAGCTGCCTGTCTGCACCTTGGTTCCCATGGCAGACGATCAATAGGTACATGTACCATCTATGTAGACACCGCTTCTGGACTGCTGGGTGAGTATTAGTGGCTGGGGGGGAACATGCCTTGACGAAAGCGACCGAGAACGAAGCCCTAATGGCTTGGGGCAACTGAAGGTGTCAGGAAAATCTTGGATTTTAGATGCTCTGTGGTGCGGTCTGAGGCAATTTCTGACCACTTCAATGTTTTGAGCAAAACATTTTTTTTTTCAAGTTTGGAGTCACTGAATCAGCTATTCGGAGCTACAAAGTCAAATGTAGGCTACAATGTTTATTCAGAGACGAAAAATGTGTGTGAGGGGGATATGATACCCCCCCCCCTTTAAAAAAAGGAGGCCTTAAGTTGTTTTGTTTTATTGTACTCAATAGGCATGAATCGGTTTGTATAATGGTAAATTATACAAGACTGACAGCCCACTTTTGTGATCTTTTCAATGAAATAGACATAACTGGGAATTTAGTATGTAAAACGAGAGTACATGCAAATTAAATGAAATTTTCAGATGAAAGTCAACACTTTGTGTGTGAAATGGAGCAAGCCAAATATTTTTCAAGTGTATTTCAAATTTGGAAACTTTCTTTTGACTCAATACGAAATTGCATTATGCAACATAAAATTATCATCATGATCTCCATTTTTTAAAATAAAGACTTAATGGAGATTAAAAGTTGATCGCCATTCAAATTGATCCAGTGTACTAGCATCCCCTATTTGACAGCTTTAGTTCGGGAAATTTCCCTTTAACAGGAAAGCTTCCCTTAACAGGATCACCACCGGGAAGGTAGCTGTCATGATCCCATGTTAGTAGAGAGCAGAAGAAGGGGGAGGGGCAGAAATGAGATGGTGCGTGCGAGAGACATGGAAAGGTAGGGGTGGAGAAAAGAGGAAGCAGGGAGGAGGAAAGGTGGAAATGAAACAGTGCGTGCAAGTGACAAACTAAAGTGGGTGAAAAAGAGGATGGAGGAAAGGTGACATGGCCCAGTGCGTGCAAGTAATGATAAAGAGGGTATGGAAGGTAGATGTAGGTTGGGGTGGAAGGTAGGGTGGAGGAATAAACGGTGATGAGCTGGTCAGGAATCACCAGGGAGGAGTAGGGAAAGTCTTGTCTCAACTATGGCTGCAGTGCAATGACCAGCTCCAGCGTTTCATAGTGAGATGCAACTCAGCAAATGGAGGGACCATCTACTCAAGCAAATGGTTACTACCAAAAAGTCACTGTAAGCTTACTGATAGTCAGTTGGCTTATGGTATAAATCAAGAGTACACAACTGAATGGCCAAATACCCTTACCTTTTGGTGGGTGGGGTTTTCTATTGGAAATGGCAAAATACACACAAAATACAGAGCCTTTTATCAAGACTTCTTGCAGTAAGCAAAAAACAAATTAAGTTCAAATTACATGAAAACCACACAATCTGGGCAAATTCCCCCTTTTGGGGGCGGGACATTCCCTCTTTTGGGGGCGGGACATTATTCATAATTAGGGGGTGAGGAAATTGCAAAATGCAAAATAATACAATATCAATCCAAACCCACATCATTTTTTTCACTGATTTTGGCCTTTACAGTAAGCAGTAACTAAAAAAAGCTTATTTCAATTTGATGTAGGGCCTAAGAGGAAGTGAAGTTTTTTAGTTAAAAAAATGGCTAAATTGCCGCCGCTGCGGTATATTGTGTGCATTCGTACATTGTACGGCTAGCTGGCTGACGGAACACGCATGTGGGCGCACTATACAGAAAGGATTAGCGTGAGTTCATTTTTGCATTGTTCAGTTGGACCAAGCTTGCAATTCAGTTACACACAAACTGATGCCAAGAATCATCCACATTTGGCTGGAAATTACGCAAAAGCTGGACAACTTACGTCAGCGGCAAGTTCTGAATTTGTTATTAAGAGGATGAGTGTAAGCATAAATCAATTAGGCACGCAGTCTGAATGTGGAAAAAATATTGGTGACAAGTCCTCACGGTTTAAGTGAACTAAGGAGTGTGGCCTTAATACATTACGGAGGTAGTCCAGTAAATAGGCCACATTTATGGGGCTAGCCACCACTATTTTCCCGTTCAGTGACCAATCAGCCATCAGAAAGTGATTAATATGTCCTAAAAAGTCAAATTAGCGTGGAAAATATTAAAGTATTTACTGAGAAAACACTGACATTTTCAGACCAGTCTCATAGGGTTTGTGCACAGAGTGACAAGTGATGGCCAAGTGATGGGAATCGTTCCAAATATTTTGGTGAAATACTGAGGTAGTTTTTTTTAAATATTTTCGGCCAGAATTCTTAAGAAGATGCAATTCTAGGCTGGCAGTGTTGTTATCATTAAGATGTTTGTTGAGGGGGGGGGATGGATGTCCGCAGTTTGTGTAGTTTAGGACACCTTTTTCTGTTAAGTTCTTCAAGTGTTTTAATCGTTCCAAAATGACTTGTGCAACCTCAAGCAATCTTCTTTCAGCTCTGATAAGCTTAGTTTTCATAATGTTCAACAGAAATTTTGTTACAAATGCGACTTTATCAATGACTTTATCGCAGTCCAGAAACTTCACATTGCACTGCAGCCTGCAATTGTACATGCTGAAGCCAATTTTATGTTGGGAAAAATGGGAAAGATTCCCATATCTTGCCATGACTTGTCACCCTGTGCACAAACCCTATGGGACTGGTCTGAAAATTGCCAAGTGTTTTCTTAGTAAAAACTTCAATATTTTCCCAGCTAAATTTTACTTTTTAGGGCATATTATCACTTTCTGATGGCTGATAGGTCACTGAAGGGAAAAATAAGTGATGGTCAGATATGGGAATCTTTCTAAAAATGTTGCAACCTGACGCCACGTTTTTCTTTGTCTCAATGAAGGTTAGCCCCATAAATGTGGCCAATTTACTGGACTACCTCCGTAAATAAAGGCCACACTTCCACCATGTACAGAAATATGTCGAACTTCGTCAAATTTTGATTTTCACATTTAGGTTTAGTATGCAGTTTATTTTTGCTTTAGAAGCATTCTCACCCTCTTTATAGGCTAATCAGAAAGTGCTGCCTTTTTCAGATGTCTATTTTTCGTGAAATTTCCAGATTCGTTTGCACACGTTTGCGTATCAAAATTTCTACATGAAATTTCACAAAAATTTTGAAAAAGGCAGCACTTTCTGATTAGCCTATAAAGAGGGTGAGTATGCTTCTAAAGCAAAAATAAACTACAAACTAAGCCTAAATGTGAAAATCACAATTTGACAAAGTTCGACATGTTTTTGTATATGGTTGAAGTGTGGCCTTCATTTACGGAGGTAGTCCAGTAAATTGGCCACATTTATGGAGGTAGTCCAGTCAATTGGCCACATTTAAAAATTATGGGGCTAAATGAAGGTCAGTCATTGCAAAAATGATACTATATGGGACTGACAAATATTTCCAATTTGTTAGAAAATAGACAATTTTCTTGACTCTCTATAGACTTTGTACACAATCACGGAAGTGGCATCGGTTTGCAACATTTTTTCCTTATTTTGCAATTTTGTTGCCCTTGTTGTAATTTCGCTCTGAAATCAAAACCCTACCCACTCTCCACCATTAATCCTTTCACTTAACATCTTAGGTGAGTCCAGTAACTAAAAGATTTTCGTTTTCTCTTAGGAACAGGGTCCTAAACTACACAATCGTCGAATGTCCACTCCCCCTCTTACTTAACACCCCGCCCACAAAGCTACCAAACCAATGCACCCGACGGTGCAGTTTTTAGGTCATTATTTCTTTCACAAATTTGGATTCAAAATGGTCCAAGTGCACTCACCTTAGTTGCTATAGACCTTCAGTTCGCCCATTTCTCTCATTGAAGACCAATGCAAATCATTTTAGGCATAAAATTGTCTCTTAAATGTGGTTATCACTAAACACGCCAAATTCGTCCAGCCTCGTCGAAAATTAAATATGTCCGCCTTCAAGTTTCGCTGGTACAAGGTAGAAACACGTAGAGGCTACCAGGTTTGCGTGCACCGGCGAAGCACGTGTGGCGCAGCGAAATTCAAAGGATAGGGCGCGTGCGCATCGTTTCTAGTAGACTTGTTTAAAGCCTTTGGGAAGACCAAGGTATTCCGCAGGTAACACCTCGCATATATGGTTCAGGCATGCAACTGGGAAATCACAAAAAAGAGGAAATACACGGTTAATAAGCGATAAACGTTAGTAGAGACTTGAGGTACGGTTAAAAGCATAGCCCTTCAATTATGCAAATTTGAAGCCGATCTATTGAATTTTGGCGCACTATCGTAATGCATTAATTAGCCTATGTTTACCGTAGCATAGTAACTTGAACCAGATGCAATATTATAAATAATTCTTTCATGTACCTTTTTAAAATTGCATAAAACCCTTTGCCCCCCCCCTACCTTGGACCATATAATATGCTAATGATGCATACATACCATCGATATGGTGGTTTTGTTGATTCTTTTCGGCACCCCCCCCCAAAAAAAAAATCAGCAACAAAAACTAAAAGAAAAGACGAAGGACAACAGCATGTTTTGAGGACAAAGCAAAGTTTTATTTCACACAAAAGGCAAATTCTTTGCCCTAACAGAAAAAGACGAATGTCAATTATTTCGACTTTAAAACATGGTAAAAAGATTATATTTTAAAGACAATATATGCAAAAAAAACCGTTTTGAACAGTTTAGAACAAGCAAAGAAACAGATATTCCTAATTCTTATAAATAGTGAACATACTTTGACAAATTGGTTACTTTTTCACAATATGATAGAAGACGCATTTGAGCCAAAACACTATAATGGCTCATCTTAGACAGGTGTTTCAGCTGAAATTCATTTTAAAATGTTTGAAAGTAGTGACAAATTTAAATTGTGTAATTGCAACCATGATTGGGAAAACAAGTTTCCTGAGAACTTCTGTCTTTCTCTTACCAAACTACCCTGAAAATATAACACACAAAAAATTAAATTTTTATCTTTTTTTTATTTGACAAATGTTTAGTTATAACCTCTGCACATAACTACTGCGACATAAACTTATGTGGCCAATAATCACACTTATTCTTTCATTCACAATTATTTCATTTATTTTCAGACGGCCTGCCACTTATTCTGGTTGCTATGCAATACTCGATAAGGAATAGTTAGATTGGATTGAATTAAAAAAACTTTATTTGTAATGAATGTCTTTTTTAAATTACCCCACTATTATGATTTATCTATAGTGTGCTTTATAAGCTGAGTAAAATTTTAAGTAGAAAGAACTTGAATAATTTGTTTTCCCTGATAACATTACGGTTAAGCTTTCCAAAAGGGTGAATTGAAGTAACTTGTGGATGGGGCATTTAGATTTTGTCACTTTAGGACTTCAGATAACAACACTGAACCAGTTTGTGGAAAATCTTTAGCTGGTTTGTTGGAATGTAGGTTGGTTTTCACTTCATCAGTCTTAACGTTTAAGTCTGATTAAAATTTACTTTTGAGAAAACAATTGAGGAGCTCTGATCTATTAACAACATTATGAAAATACAACTGCATTGGCTGCCTGTTTTATACATGTACATGTATGCCTAAATATATACTTTTTTTTTAGTTTCTGATTGGGAAGCATATTCAGATATTGAACAACAGATCCTGACTAAATTAGTAAAACTTTGCACTAATGTTGGCAACACACAAAAAGGCAAGGCAAAAGCCACTGCACAGACGTCTCCATATAACAGGAACAGAGTAAAAACTTAACAAAACAGTACAAGGTTCAGTGTAATAGCGCAGTTTTGTATTATTGTAAGCTGAGAAAAAAAGCGGTTGACAATCAAGGGCAGATCCAGAAAACAATTTTTTGGGGGGGGGGGCAAAAAAAAATTTGGTTCCCCAAAAGTGGGTAAAAATTTTGGATTCTAGATGCTCTGTGGTGCGATCTGAGGCAATTTCTGACCACTTTAACCAATATTTTCTTAGGAAAAGATGGAGGTGTACTCATTGCCTGCCTTTATTGCGACGTCACATAAAAATAAAAAAAAATTGGTTTCGTTTTTTTGGGGAGGGGGGGCATGGCCCCCTTTGGCCCCCCTGGATCCGCCCTTGTTGACAATGAGGCGTGTCAAGTGATACCCAGATAAAGGTAGATTTTTGGGGTCAATTTTACATTAAATACTGCAGAAGTGACACAGTTTGGTGAAAATTTGTACAGTGTCCCATCGTCAATCAAGAATGCTTCACTACACTGGGAAATTATTTTAGCAAATATAATGAAATCAGTAAAATAACAGAGGAGAATATGTCTATAAAAGTGATGAGCTTGGCTTTTAAGTGAAATCTTACTCTGGACATCAATCAACCACCGTTCTTTAACTGCCACAAGTCAAAAAAAAAAAGTCTCCGGTTTCTGGTATGGAGCTTGCCCCAAAAGTGGTGCGGCAAGGCAGCTTTTTTTTTTTTTGAACTTTTTTTCCCTTCAAATGTCGGCTGATGACTGCAAATGATGGCCGACTAAATTTAGTGCAAAATGTATGTGAGCCCAGAGTGGCCACATAAAGCTTATACCCGATCGTAACCCCATCAAAAAACATGTTAAAATTGTGCAGCGGCAGGATTCCTTTCAAACCAGTGAGTTTGGCGGTTTTGAGACATCATCTTACATTGAAAAAAATAAACTTTTAATTTTGCCAACGCGCACGGCTACGGCGTTGCGCGCGCATACCAGAAACTGGAGACTTTTTTTTTTTGGCCTAAAGCAAATGTCATCTTTAATGTTAAAACAAGGCAACACAGTTCAAAGTTGGCGCTAATCATAGTTTAAATTCAAAGAAGCAGTGCTGCTCATGATGCTGAGGTCTGTCTGCATCTGTCCTTGATGACTGGTATCAGGTCAGCTTGTGGTATTTGCTCCTGGAAAAAAGAGATCAAAATTTGAAATAAGCAGGGTAAACTTTTCAGGAATTAAGAACAGCTAAAGAAGGTATAACATCTGAACACATTTTATATTTTGGAAAAACCCACAGTTTTCAGTTTTATTTTTCTTCAGTGTGATACAATCTGACCATGTGATAAACTGACATATATGAAACTGTCGTCTTTGAACTGCAGTAGTCCAAGTCAAAAAGTTGCACAACGTTCTGTGTTCAAACACAGGGAACTTTTCTTCAATCCGCAGCTCTTTAATCCTGCCCAACGTTTCTTCTGTGAATTTGTGCTTTCATATGCAAATCAGAAAGGATACTATACACAGACTTTTCCCTTTAGTATGTACTTTAGCTTGTTGCCGTTTTTTTTTCGTGGAGAGCCTGACCGACTGCAATAGCACATGCCAGACATGTGTTGGAGCCTTTGTCCCTAATTTTGATGATGCCCCTTTTATTGGCAGGAGGTCTTCTAGTTTTAGGAGTTCGGCTAGGTTGTTGCTTTTACCCCCTTCTGGACATTTCATGCGATCAAAGTGGATGGTGATGTCTTGTCAAACCTTATAAACTGGTAACTATTTAGGAATAATTTCTTATTCCGCAAGTACAAGCTCAAGTGGTTTTTTTATTGATCCCTTCGCAGGAAAAGGAGGGCGATGGGAAATTAAAGACCAGTGAATTGAATACCATACCCTGTCCCTATCATCCAAGCCCTTGCCCAACCTTTCACTCTACATTCGCATCTTCCAATACGCCTGACATTTATTGATACGGTTTTCTTGTACACTTACTATGGTGAAGCAGTCTGCTGTGGAGACCCGGTGTTTTCAGCTTTGTGGTTCATCTATATCCCATTCCTTTGAGTCAGCGTTGGTGAAGCGGGGGAAACACACCACTCGTCCCTGGTTGATACCTTACACTGACACGTCCATGGCTTGACATTGGGGGAGGTTCCTTGCCTCTGGTTCCATCTAATCTCCTACACTGACACGCCCGGTGCCTGAAATTATACATTGGAAATAGTTGTTGGTGGCAAATGGCAAAACTGTCACTTAACCTTAAGAGATAAGGATAAGCAAAAAAGGATAAAGAGATAAGGATAAAATGTGATTCTTCCTGGCTTTTAGCCCTCACTTGTTCAACATGACTTCAGAACGGCTTCCCGATATTAGTGACTACTTAAAGCCAGACTTGTTCACCAAAAGTCACACGATTTAAATTCCTGTTCATTTTGTTTTATTTTATTTTTGTTTTACGTATTAATTTTATTATTTATTTATTTTCTGATTTGTTCTTTTAAGGATTCCGATGGTGATTTTGATGTGCCTCCCTTACATCTCTTCAGGAAGTATTTTTGCAGTGAGTGCAACTAATCACTTGCAGGTAAGGACGCCCTCAAGCACCACAGTCAGCGCAACAAGCATCATAACTGCATTAGTGGGCATCTTCGTCCTTCTTCCTTCCCATGTGATTAATGCGGGAAGAGTTATGCTCGTGCCGACAACTTACGTAGGCATCAGAAAATGCATGAGTTCTGCGTGTCTCACCTCCCATTCCCTCAACGCCAAGGGAGCAAGAGCCGGCACCCTCGTTGGAAAGCAGCCACGTTTCACCTATTCAATCGGGGCTGCACCGAAGAATTTCTACACCTCACGTACCGGTACCTCATCATCTTCATTGTTACAATATGACACTGCTGGCAGTCGTAACAAAGTACGTGAGTATTATCCTTCCCAAGCACCAGCAAAGCCCGAGTGGTTAGCCAATGCTGACCCCCAGAGTCTAAAGCGACTGGAAGAGCGTATGATGACCCGTGCCGAAGACCAAAGTGTATTGTACCCGAATACCACCCCAAGCAAGCACCGTCAAGGAACGATCAACACGTCCTCTAGGTTCTAGCGTGTTGGGTCCGTCACGCCGTGGTAGAGCCCTTCCAGTGCCAAATGCACGTCAAGATCAGGGAGTATGTGCAGTGGGACAGGGATTTCTGGAGCAATCCGAGAGGCATCAACCTGAGGGACGATGAGGAAGAAAGTGGTAGAATTGATGCCCGCCATCACCGTGGTTGTTAAAGAACTGGAGGTGAGAAATAAATCAGTCTTTATAGCAGTTCATTTTTTCACAGTAACAGTTGGTTCACTTATAAAATTATGACATTACATTTATGTTAAAAAAAAAATTAAGAAGAAACCAAAAAAAAGAGAAAGTATTAAGGATCAAGAAAGGATCGGGCGGATGACTTTTCACGGCGGTATACGGGTGATGCTGTACCATACACCAAGCCCACCAGGACACACGCGGAGATGAAGGAACGCGAAGCCTGTGAAGACCTTTCATTTAACATTATTCAGTCGATATTCGTTCTTTGCATTCTTAAGAGTTTGTGAACTTTGTAGGAAGCAATGTTAGCGGTGTAATCTGCCACTAGTTGAAGACATAACCCAGAAAACTCAAGACTATTTGATGTTGGACTTGCCTGATAAGGGAGAAGGTCATTTGATCAGGCTTTGGATAAAATCATTTAAACAGGTGTTAGGAAAATGTAGATCGGAGTGGAATTTACATGTAACCGCTTAAGAGAACAAAAGCATTGTTTCACAGTATTTGACTATTCACGCCAGAAATCGTATAATACATACGTTTTCTCTATGAAGATCTCCACGAGAATGGATTTACATTCCCGTATCTAGAGGATTGTCGTCAGGGTTACAACACGATTGTCAAGAAAATTATGGCCTCTGGCAACCTGCTTGTTAAAAGCATATGATGTAGAGCAACAAAAAGGGTTTTTCCCCTTCGAGTTAGCTGATGACCAAGAAAAATCAAACAGACTTCCTCACAACAGGCCTTTTACAGCCAGCTCAAAAATGAAAATTTCACAACAACAGTTTTCGAGGAGATAGAGGAACTAGGCGTAGACGGCTCGGATGATCTTAAGTTCTACCCTTATCGAGTAACGTTCGATTTTGAATGTTACTTTCAAAAGGTTCCCCCTAACAGGGAGGGTAATTCTAGGAAACTAAAGTGGAAATCCCAACACGAAATACTTAGTTGTAGCTTGGCCAGTAATGTCCCACATCACCAGGAACCGGTGTGCCTCGTAACAAAAGGGGATTCAAGGAGTTTAGTGCGAAAATTGATAGAAAATCTTCACACAATTTCCGATACAGCTTACACAATTCTGGTGAGGCGCTATCAACATCTGTTTGATACGCTAGAAGAGCTGTCCAATCAGGCTGACGGAAGAGGGGAAGCAAGAAAAGGGAAACATCCTGCCCAAGCTGCCGGGGAGAAACTTGATGCCTTCATTAAAGAACTCCCAGTCTTAGGTTTCAACAGCGGTAAATATGATGTGAATGTTATGAAGAGATATTTGTATTCAGAAATGCAGTTGGTGGATCCATTTCAATTCATTGTAAAAAGATCCAGGCACTCAAGAGCAGAAACTGAAATGTCTAGATATTTCAAAGTACCTGGCCCCGGGATATAGCTATGACAAGTTTGTGAAAGCTTATGATATTGAACAGCAAAAGGGGTACTTCCCCTATGAGTGGTTCGATGATTTGGAGAAGTTGAAGCCAAATGAACTTCCCCCACACGAAGCTTTTTTTAGTCGTCTCAAAAATGAAAACATAACTCAGGAACAGTACGAACACTGCCAGCAAGTTTGGAACGAACAAGGTATGGAGACGATGCAAGATTTCTTAACATGGTACAACAATTTAGACGTGGTCCCCTTTTAGGATGCGGTTGAGAAAATGGCGATCTTTTACTGGGAAAGGGGGATGGACATGTTTAAGTGTGCCATATCAGTACCAGGTCTTTCCCTCCACTACCTTTTCTTAACTTTGCCCGAAGGAATCAGTTTTTCCTTAGTAGACAACCTAAACAAAGATTTGTATTATAAATTCAAAAGCAACATTGTTGGTGGTCCGTCCATTGTCTTTAACCGTTATCAGGAGCGGAACAAGACATACATCCGCGGTGGGGATAAATTATGTAAAAAAGTAGTGGGGTTTGATGCCAACGCCCTATATCTGTGGGCACTCATGCAAGATATGCCGATCGGTCTTTTCACCAGGCGCAAAGCGGATGATAATTTTAAACCAATTAGAAGTCAAAAATATGGGGCAATGGCGTGTGAGTGGATGGAGTGGGAGGCAAAAACCACTGGATGTAGTTTAACTCACAAATGCAATGGGGTTGAGAAGCGAGTAGGTTCCAAACAACTTCCCGTAGATGGCTTCTGCAGCGCGTCCAACACCGTCTATCAATTTCACGGCTGCTTTTGGCACGGGCACCGATGTCGGCTGAATAGAAAAGATTTCAACGATTATAGAAAAAAAAAGTTGCGCGGATCTGCGAAAAAAGACCGAGGAGAATTCGGCTTATATCACAAGCCTCGGCTACAACCTAGAAGAAATTTGGGAGTGTGAGTGGGAAGACACACAATTTCACAACCCACAGTTGCGGGAGTTTTTGGACACAATTAGACTGCCACATTCAAAAAGGCAAACCATGTCCCATCGCGAAGTTTTGCACCACATCGTTGATGGGTCATTATTCGGCATGGTGGAATGCGACATCCGCGTTCCACAGCATTTACAACAAAGGTTTTCTGAAATGACCCCAATTTTCAAGAATGTTGACATTAGTAAAAACGACATCGGTGACCACATGAAGCAGTACGCTGAAAAAGACGGGAATGTTGAAACGTCCTCAAAGAAGCTTGATAGGTAGTATGTTTGGTTCGAAAATTCTGCTAGCCACACCCCTGCTCCAGTGGTATTTGTCTCACGGACTCGTCGTCGACCACATTATACGAAATAATTCAATACGGGAAAAACAATTGTTTTGACGGTTTTGGACAGTCTGTTAGCGACGCGAGGCGAGCAGGGGATACAGATCCCTCAAATGCGATTCTGGCAGACACAATGAAACTGCTAGGCAACTCGGCCTATGGGAAGACAGTCACAAACCAAGAGCGTCACATGAAAATCGCAATTGCCAACGAAAAAAGTGCGCCTTAGGTTTATCAACGACCCACATTTTAGGGCACTGCACGATATTGGGGAGGGGGTGTACGAGGTAGAATTGACAAAGAAATCGATAATGCTCAACTTGCCGCTTCAGATCGGGTTCTTTGTATATC
Organism: Patiria pectinifera; assembly: GCA_029964075.1. Classification (NCBI taxonomy): domain Eukaryota; kingdom Metazoa; phylum Echinodermata; class Asteroidea; order Valvatida; family Asterinidae; genus Patiria; species Patiria pectinifera. The sequence goes on from JASAOE010000244.1 coordinate 20,122, forward strand.
AATACGCGAAATTGCGCATGCTTCAGTTCTATTACGATTTTTTGGTGAAGTTTGTCCACCTCGAAGACTTTGAAATGTGCGAAGTGGATACTGATTCGGCATATCTTGCACTATCCGGTGAAAATATGGAATCCGTCATCAAACCCCACAAACGACTAGATTTTGAAAGGGAAAAGTCCCATTGGTTTCCTCGGGACGATACAGCAGAACACAAAGCGTACGATAAACGTACCCCGGGGTTGTTTAAGGTCGAGTGGGAGGGGGAAGGGATAGTTGCTCTGTGCAGCAAAACGTACTTTTGTTTCGGGGAAAGCAACAAAATCAGTTGCAAAGGTCTCAATAAAAGGACGAATAAAATAACCAAAGACAAGTATCTCAGTGTATTACGCACACAAACGGCAGGTTCTGGACTCAATCGTGGTTTCCGAATGAGGGGTGGGGACATGTTCACCTACGAGCAAACCAAAACGGCTTTTTCCTATCTATACCCAAAGCGTAAGGTTAGTGCAGATGGGCGCACCACCACATTTCTTGACTTGTAATTTTTATAATAACTTTGTAGATTTATGATTGTCATAATGCCTTTCAATTTGCAAAATGTTAACTCCCTTTCCATGGAGGAATGCAATCTGTTCCTCAAGTTTTGTCCGAGGAAGAAAGATTAGCCCTTTCTGAGCATCTTCTTGATCTGGAGATTCTGCGGGCTTTTGGGGTGGATGAGAGTCCCGATGACTATCTGCGCGTGGGGCTCGGCTTATTGGATCATGAAGAGGCCTGCGCTCATTTTGTACCGGTGAATGAAGAACTCAAAACTTGGACAAGGTGGCAGCTTTTGTTTCAGGAGGATGTGTATCTTCTGGAAGATGACGTCAGCATTCGATGGAACGCGCAACTCGGTTCGTGGATTCAATTGGGAAATGACGAAGATGAAACCCTCCCTTTGCCGATTCGATTCTCCTCTTTACACTTATTTTAAAAAATCAGTTGCCTTTCCCCCGACCCATTAGGTCCAACGCAAAATGCCTCATACAGCCAGCTCAAAAATGAAAACATATCTGAAGAGCAGTATAAAGTTTCCAATGGGTACGGAACGAGCGCGATAAGAGAACTATGCAAGATTTCCCAGTGTGGTATAATAGCTTGGATGTCGTGCCCTTTTTGGATGCCATTGAAAAATGGCTAACTTTTACCAGGAAAGGAGGATGGACATGTTCAAGTGGGCCGTTTCAGTACCCGGTCTTTCCTGCAGTACATGTACTTATTTTTAACCCGATCCGAAAGCATCAGTTTGTCTCTAATTGAGGAATACAACAAAGATCTGTATTACAAACTAAAGAGTAACATTGTTGGAGGCCTGTCCATTGTATTCAACAGATATCATGAACAAAACAAAACACACATCCGAGGTGGAGAGAAATTACGTAAAAAGGAAGTTCGGTTTGATGCTAACGCTTTATATCTATGGACCCCCAAGCGAGATATGCAGATCAGACTTTTTATAAGGCAAAAAGTGAAAGATAATTTTAAAACTTTTTAGGAGTCAGAAATACGTTATAGCTCACAAATATAATGGGGTTGAAAAGCAGGTAAGGTAACAACCACCCGTAGATGGGTTCTGTAGTGAAATAAACACCGTGTATCAATTCCAAGGGTGTTTTTGGCATGGACACCGATGTCGTCAATAGAATAAAAACTTTAAGGTTTACAGAAAGAAATGCTGTGTCTCCGAAAAAGAAGACATCGGAGAATTCAGCATATTTGTACATCACTAGTCTTGGCTACTGCCTTGTGAACATTTGGGAGTGTCAATGGGAAGATATGAAATTGCGACAGTTTTTCGAATCAATTCATCTGTCGCATTTTAAGAAGCGAACCATGACCCAGCGCGAAGTTTTAGGGTATGTTGCCGACGGGTCATTATTTGGCCTTGAGGAGTGTGTTCCGCCACATTGAAAACAAAGGTTAGCTAAAATGACTCAGTTTAAAAACGTTAATATCAGTAGGGACGACATCGGTGACCACTTCAAACAATACGCCGAAGAGGCAGGCATGCTTAAATCTGCGCAAAGAAGTTGAATGGGAAGTACCCGGTATGTTCTGGTCTAAAATTCTTCTGGCAACGCCCCTGCTCCAGTGGTATTTGTCGCACGGACTCGAATTCCAGAGTACAAAGTAATTCATTCTGGTAGAAATAATGGTTTCACCAGTTTTGGGCAATCTGTAAGCGATGCAATGCGAACAGAGGACACTGACCCTTCAAAAGCCATTATTGCAGACACCATGAAACTACTGGGCAACTCTGCCTATGGTAAAACTGTGACCAACCAAGAAAGACATATGCAAGTCCAAATAGCCAATGAAATACCGCCCCTGGGTACATCAAAGGCGAAAACTCTAGGGCCTTGGACGATATTGGGGAGGGTGTCTGCGGAGTCGAATGGACAAAGAAGTCTATCAAGCTAAACTTGCCAATTCAGATAGGATTTTGTGTGTACCAGTACGCAAAATTAAGCATGTTGCAATTTTATTACGATTTTCTAGTGAAAATTATTCACCTCAAAATTATTCAACTGCACTCTTCTCTCAATGGGACTCTCTGAGCCCCATTCGTCAAGGGGAAACACGCAAAAAGAAGAGAAAGTTCAGCCCAGATCCCAACCAGGAAAAGGAACAGGAACGCCGTCAGATTTTACATTGGAGACAAGCATAATGTTTTATCAACTTGCATTATTTACTTGCAAGGAGATGGTTTCGTTTGAACACATGTGCTACATCAAGGTTATTAAAGAGTCGGGCTCGCATCCACTTGACAATGTAGTTACCGGTACGGATTATATGTTGTTACATAAACTTCATAAATGTTGATGCAGAAGTGCTGGCAATTAGGATGACATTAGTGCTGAATAAACTTAAATGCTTAAACCTCCACAAAGAATGTGAATAGCAAAGCAGGGGCTATGTGAGGTATGTCTTTTTTTTACTTTGAATGTACAGTACAGGTACACAGGATGGTGGCACTTAAGTACCAAATTTGTGTGTAGCTGGAATAGTTTGCGAAATTTGTGAAAGAAAACCCTTTACATGTAAGCAATATTGTCAGAGAAAAACAAAGACCGCGCCATCAAAGTCAATGACAAAGCGTATTTTAGAATCTAACCTTTTCCCTATAAATACCCCCAAGAGAGGTTTAAGGTCATCATTGCAGAGTACTTGGCATTTCAACACAGAGAAGAGGAACACCCATCAGTGGCACAAACACAGTTAAACAGTAACAGAATTTGTTCAGTTTTACTGAATATTAAAAGCCCACCCAGTCTTTTTCAGGACCAAAGTTTCAAAAAAAAAATTTGAAACAGACAATCTGCAGCAGGGATGTTATAATGGATGCCATTTCTGTCGGGTCAAGAAAAATGGCAGACTCTGGTTGCTTATTGTGAATACACAAAGTACATGTGTAAGCCAAAGACGTGGCTTGCACATGTGCATGTACCGGTATGTAGTTTTTTGGTTTTTTTAATATTTTTGGCTGTACACTGGTCATACTTCATGGCCAGAGGAGAATGTTAGACTATAAAAAAACATGTATATACTGCTTGGTGCTACATGTAAATTAGGAAAAGCTATCTGCATCATGCTTAGTTAACATAAGGACAAGTTGTCAATGTTTTCATTATGAAATAATTCGTTAAACTACCGGTATGTCTAAATTCATCAGTACTAGTGTGATTAGTAAAACTCAGTTTGACTTGCAGATCTACAGTTTGACCATTTTGTGTTCTGATACGATGATTGCAACCCTCCAGCATGTCCAGCATAAAACCAGCATAAAACCAGTCACTTTTACCAATTTCTGAACGCTGAGATTTCCCTTGGATTGTTTAAATGATAAAAAAAAGGAACTAGAACTTTAAACTGCTATTGATTAGGATTGGGTAATGAGTTAAGAAGTCACAATTTATTTTGAATTAAGGCAACATTTAATTAGAAATCACAAATACTTAAAATTATTTAAAAATCAGAAAAAAAGTGAACTTAAATGTGAGTGACAATAATGTCAATACACTGTGTCACTTGGATAAATTGTGACACTTATGCACATACAGGCCTACACTGTCTCCGTCAGCCGGGGCTACTTGCCCAACTAACACCCTGATGTGAGGCCATTCCAGGGAGCCAGTGCACACTTAAGCCTGGTTTCCATATTGGCATTAAGCTTACTCAGGCAGCGAGGGAGCGCGACAGACAGTACAACAGTCAGCGGGCAAAGTGAATTCTTGTTCAACCCGCCAGTTAATCAGTGGTATGTAGTTTGTGTCTGTCTGAGTTGTCGGCGACACTTCTGGATGAAATGTTTCCATATGTCTGCGTTGCAGTTTGGGTCTCGTTTGCGTTTCTCTCTGCGTTTCTTACATCGATATGGAAACTAGGCTTTACATTTTTCCTCCCTTATTTCTCCAATCTAGTAAAAAACATATTCAAACCCTTGCCAGACCCAAACCCAATCTCTGCAAAGCTATAACAAAACAAAAAAAGCAGGCACATGAAAATATGAGCCTTGTGCTGAAAGTGACCACTGGCGTAATATGTAGTTAGTTACACTACGTGTTCTTCGATTGCCAAGTAAAGAAACCATATTTTTCCTTGTCATATTTTAAGCAAAACCAAGCAAATGGAATTAAACAAAAGTGGTTACAACCGATATTACTGTCACACACTGCAGACTGCATGGATAATGCTTGACAGCACCTCATACTGTTGTTGCCTTCACTGATCAACAGCCACGTTCTGCTGGGTTGAATGCGCTACAGCGCTAAATGTCACAGGCTGCATCTGCTGTTGGTTAGTAAGACCTCAATGTGCTAAAATATCACAGGTCTTCTTCTGTAACTGGGTGGCGATGCTGTGAAGAACTGTCACTGATGTACTTGGTGACAAGAAAAAGAGGCACAAGTATGGATCTTCATTTGCTACTGGATGGACAGATGTCTTTCCAATAAATGTTGATTTTCTTTTCTGTAGATTGGTGGAAAGACCTGACGATGAATTGTCACAAGAGATGCCATTGTGAAAGCCTGTCATTGGTTTACTTGGTGACAAGATGGTAGTGTGACACACAGTCACATTTCTCCATTGTCACTGAGTCATTGGTATACTTGGTGACGACATGTTAATGTGACACAAAGTCACAGTCCATCAACTATTTGAGTTTTCCTTTTGCAGCTGGGTGGAAAGACATCGGACTTGTCACATGTTTCCATTGTCACCAATGTCATTGTCACATAGTGATGTAATGTTAATGTGACAAAATGTCACAGGTCTCCCTTTGTTACTCAAAGTTTGAAAGCTGATCTTCCATATGTCGCTGGATCACGGCGCCGCGTTGGTATCACCACACAAATATTGACGTCCCAACAAACACACTTGTAGTGTTGTCATCAAACTCTCCCAAAAAATGTAACCACTTAAGTCATTCATTGCATTTTATTTTGAAGGGATCAGACTGTAGAAAAATATGGTTTCTTTGCAAGGATTTACATCTTAGATAACTCTGTACAAAAAAAGTGCGTATAGTGCACAATACGAATTGCAGACTCAAGGGCGGATCCAGGGGGGGGGGGGGCCAAAGGGGGCCATGGCCCCCCCCAAAACAGAACCTATTTTTTTATTTTTTTATATGACGTCGCAATAAAGGCAGGCAATGAGTACACCACCATCTTTTCCTAAAAAACATTGGTTAAAGTGTTCAGAAATTGCCTCAGATTGCACCACAGAGCATCTAGAATCCAAAAAATTTGGACCCACTTTTTGGGGGGACCAAATTTTTTTTTTGGGCCCCCCCCAAAATTGTGTTCTGGATCCGCCCTTGTGCAGACTATATATAGAACTAAAACTAAAAGTGTTTTCTCAAGTGATACGGTTTCGTTTCACCCAGAGGTTAACATGACTACTGCCCAAAAATAAATGCATAAACACCCCCAATGAATTTGATTTCATACAGACAGGTGAATATATTTGTGGCACATTATTTAAAACAACGCCGAATGCAATTTTTGTTCTGTTCAATCAATCTCTAATTCATAGTAAAGATACTACACACTACAAAAAAAAACTAGTAGGTTTGCAAGTCAAACTGAATTTGAACAATATGCAGGATCACAGAAATTTGATTTAAAACTGTAACATTTGCTGTTAAAGTTGCTCTCCGTTCAAGTTTTCAATTTGAAAAATTTCAATTTGTTAAATTACTATTTTTTTTTCTTGAAGATATTAACTTTTGAATGAGAAACAAAAACCACGATTAATTACTTAAGGTTTCAGAGGTCAGGAAACATCCAGAATAGACAAAAATTTGTTTTATTTCAAATGGAAACACACAAACTAAGAATTTGTCAGGAAAAAAACTTGTTGAAAAGTACAGGCAGAGCAACGTTACGTTTGGACAATTCAATTAAAAAGTTAATGTGAATACATGACACCAAGCAGTATTAATGTTTTTTTCTACAGGTCGGTTGCTGAAATTTACCAATCTGGACAAAACACCATAAAATACAGGTGGTCAGACATCATACGTTATCACAATAGTTTTGGTGTTACTCTAAAATGAGACATAACAGATTCAATACAGTTGCACTGTCTGTAGAGCTAAAAGCTTTAAAAGAAGTATGACCATTGTTTATGCCAATGATCGCAAACTATGAAAACAATCACAAATAAGAACCAAGAACTATAAGAACCAAGGCAAGGTTAAATACCATGTCTCATAAATTTATCAGTGTCAGAGTGTCAGAGTACACTTAAAAATAAAAAGATTATGCAAGACTATGTTTTGCAGTCTGGGCTGGGCTGTTAAGAGGATTGTTTGCTTTGGTTGTTGCTAAGGTGCCGATAATATACGAAACATGAGGTCTCTGATTGGCCGATGCTTGGATCCTTCCCGCGCAAATTTAATCCGTCTTTTCCCTATAAATACCTCCCAACATGACGAATTTGAGGTCATCCTATTATCATGGAGTTCAGCAATATCGTCGACATCATCGACAACTACAGTTTGGGTTATGCCCAACACCTCGTAGATAATCTACGGCAGTGTTGGATTGAGGAGGTGGGGGCCCACACTCCCGTCCCTGTGCTAGAAGAGCACAGGGACCGCTTCAACAGCATCACGGCAAGGTTGCAGTCGGAGGGGAGGACGAGTCACCGTAGCCGCCTCAAGGTCTCCGACGCCATGCAATACGCCCGGGTCTGCCCTCCACGAATGCCGTGGATAACTGTGCATTGGGCATATGTTATCCACTTTTCGTTCCCACTCGAGAGGCTGGCGGTGGCGGCAGTGCGGGGAGCGGTGATGTCTGCGATGACCTTCAAGGAGGTCATGGGCTTCCTTCATTGCACGGAGGAGTTACATCCGGCCGTGGCGGCTCTCGAGCTACCACGGACACTCAAAGAGAAAATTCAGTTTTACTGAATTGTGCTCCCACCGACCCAACCGGCCCTTTTCAGGGCCACACATGTTCAAAAAAGAGATTGGAATTTATATCTGTCTTGTTTAACCGTCATTTAATTTTGTTTTTATCTCGTTTCCCGTAGCAAAACGTTATAAGCGCGAAGTGTAATGCCATAGCGTTGACATGCGATAATAAGCCGCTCAGTCGTAGCATTTTTATATTCACGTCGTTTCCATTGCGTAAAAACACTGGCCCCACAAGTTATATTTATTTTCCTCCATATTTTTATAAATATCGGCTTTTGAAAGACCGAGTTCCGTCATTAACTGTTCCGTCATTAACTGTTCTTTAACATGCTGGATGTTGGGAAAAAATAATTGGGAAGTGGGATAAGAGATCTTGAGACAAAAGTCCAAGTGCATAAGAAGAGTCCCTGAAGAGAAAAGAAAAGGGGTGTTTGAAGAAATAGTTCAAAGACATGTAAATCAATAAGGAAATGATAAAGGATATAGAAAATAACTGAAATTCGTAGATGACTAAGTTGTCGTTGGCAGTTGATGCTATCAGAATCCTACGGGGCTTGATTTTCTCTGACTTTAAACCATTTTATAAACCATCACTCGTTCAATCAACACCATGGCGAAAAGGTTCAGCATCACCCCTGGCTTTAGCTATAGCAAGATCTGACGAGGAATATGAGTATACCGACTCCAATGAGAGTAGCGAAGATAATTTTGAAGACGACGACATACTCGGACTGGGAATGAGCAAGGGAAATGTTTTTGAACAGTGACCCTACTTCTTGGTATCGGCCAACAAGATCGGTGCTCACTAAGCAATGGGAAGCCCTAGTTCAAGACAGGAGCAAGACACCGTCGCTGCTTGAAGATCTGAGGGCCCATCACAATAAGGTTGTGGCACTGCACCACCCGACTTGAAAAGGATGGAAAGCTGGCGACCGGAAGTGGGATTTCATCCCCAAAAGGGCCATCCCGTCAGGTGGTTCGATGCTTGGCAGGTGGCTAAGGGAAGGGTCACACACAATACAAAGGGTTTACAATCATCCTTCAAAAAGTGTGTGTGTTCTGGCTATCTGTCTATCAATGAAATCTGTCGGCGGAATTGTTAAATGGAGAGCTTGTTTGATTTAGGAAATGTCAGCAGATCAAAACTGAGATGTGCCTTCACCACTGGCTGGAAAGAGTAAGAGCCAATGGTTTCTTGCCATTTCAGTATGAGCGTATGAAGGAGTTAACGTTTAAAAGAATATCAAAATGGACAGATACACAATATGTAAACATTTCAAGCGAGACGCATTGCGCCAAGAAACATTAATGTATGCAACGAGAAGACCACTGCAAAACTGTAAGTGTGAAAGACGAGCACATAAAGAAATGTCAAACCTACACATGTCATATATGTAGTCGAGTTCCGCATTTGGAAGAGGTAACTCTTAAGGAGGCTCTTTTTCTCTCCCCGTGCCGTCAATAAAAGGGGAGAAATCAAAAGCAAAGAAAAAGGAGCAATCAAATCAAGTGCTGAAATACACATTCTTTGACTTTGAATGTACCCAAGATGGCGGCACTCACATACCGCATTTATGTGTAGCAGAAATGGCTTGTGAATTGTGCGCAGGACAACCTTCTGATTTTCAGTGTAATATTTGTACATCACGTAAGATATTTAAGGGAAGAGAATTCTGTGAATGGCTGTTCCAATCACCTCAAACTGACAATCCGTTCCTATAGCTCACACTGGTAAGGTGTGCATCCTGAAAGAGTTGCACAGAGAATGTTTCATCTGTGCATCGACACAACTCTCTCACTTTCAGACCTGCCATTTTTGAAGATTTCTGGTACAATTCAAACTTCATCAGATCAAGTTCTTGTTTGAGTTATCCCTTCAGTGTTTTGTTGAAGCCATCAAAAGATTTCAAGAAAGACGCATTATGCAAGAAACATCAAGGTTTGCAACCGGAAGACTTCTACAAAATTGTAAGTGTTAAAGAAAAATCAAATCAAAACGTTTCAAGCTTATACTTAAGAATGTTTCATATGTGCATCGACCCGCCTCTCTCATTTTGAGACCTGCAGCGTCTGCAAGATTTCAGGTACAATTTAAACTTCCTAAGATCAACTTCTTTTTTGACAATGCGTGTGTCCCTTCAGTGTTTTGTTAAAGAAAAACCAGCAAAGGATTTCAAGCAAGATGCATTGCACAAGAAATATTGAGGTATGCAACTGGAAGACTTCTACAAAATTGTATGTGTCAAAAGAAAAACACATTAAAAAGTTTCAAGCAGACACCTTCAGGATTGTTTCATCTGTGTCTCAACCCGACCATCTCATCTTTAGAAAAACACATTATAAGTTTCAAGCATACACCTGAGATTGTTTCATTTGTGCATCAACGCGCCCATCTCAAGTTCAGACATGCAGCGTCTGCAAGATTTTTGGTACAATTCAAATTTCCTTAGATTAATTTCTTGTTTGACAATGCATGTATCCCTTCAGGGTTTTATTGAAGAAAAATTCATCAAGACTTCAAGCAAGACCCATTACAAAAGAAACATCTAGGTTTGCAACTGCAAGACTTCTATAAAATTGTAAGTGTTTAAGAAAAACACTTCAAAAAGTTTCAAGCATACACCTGAGATTGTTTCATCAGTGTGTCAACTCGACCATCTCAAATTCAGACATGCAGCTTCTGCAAGATTTCAGGTACAATTCAAACTTCCTTAGATCAATTTCTTGTTTGACATATGCGTGTATCCCTTCAGTGTTTTGTTAAAGAAAAACATCAAAAGATTTCAAGCAAGATGCATTGCACAAGAAATATTGAGGTATGCAACTGGACGACTTCTACAAAATTGTAAGTGTCAAAGAAAAACACATTAAAAAGTTTCAAGCAGACACCTTCAGGATTGTTTCATCTGTGTCTCAACTCGACCATCTCATCTTTAGAAAAACACATTGAAAGTTTCAAGCATACACCTGAGATTGTTTCATCTGTGCATCAACTCGCCCATCTCAAATTCAGACATGCAGCGTCTGCAAGATTTTTGGTACAATTCAAACTTCAGTAGATCAATTTCTTGTTTGACAATGTATGTATCCCTTCAGGGTTTTATTGAAGAAAAATTCATCAAGACTTCAAGCAAGACCCATTACAAAAGAAACATCTAGGTTTGCAACTGGAAGACTTCTATAAAATTGTAAGTGTTTAAGAAAAACACTTCAAAAAGTTTCAAGCATACACCTGAGATTGTTTCATCAGTGTGTCAACTCGACCATCTCAAATTCAGACATGCAGCTTCTGCAAGATTTCAGGTACAATTCAAACTTCCTTAGATCAATTTCTTGTTTGACATATGCGTGTATCCCTTCAGGGTTTTGTTAAAGAAAAACCATCAAAAGATTTCAAGCGAGACGCATTGCACAAGAAATATTGAGGTATGCAACTTGAAGACTTCTACAAAATTGTAAGTGTCAAAGAAAAACACATTAAAAAGTTTCAAGCAGACACCTTCAGGATTGTTTCATCTGTGTCTCAACTCGACCATCTCATCTTTAGAAAAACACATTAAAAGTTTCAAGCATACACCTGAGATTGTTTCATCTGTGCATCAACTCGCCCATCTCAAGTTCAGACATGCAGCGTCTGCAAGATTTTTGGTACAATTCAAATTTCCTTAGATTAATTTCTTGTTTGACAATGCATGTATCCCTTCAGGGTTTTATTGAAGAAAAATTCATCAAGACTTCAAGCAAGACCCATTACAAAAGAAACATCTAGGTTTGCAACCAGAAGACTTCTATAAAATTGTAAGTTTTGAAGAAAAACACATCAAAAAGTTTCAAGCCTACAACGAAAATGTTTCATTTGTGTATCGACCCGACCATCTCATCTTTAGAAAAACACGTTAAAAAGTTTCAAGCCTACAACAAGATTGTTTCATCTGTGCATCAACCCGACCATCTCAACTTAAACAAACATATTAAAAAGTTTCAAGCCTAGGACGAAAATGTTTCATCTGTGTATCGACTCGACCATCTCATCTTTAGAAAAACACGTTAAATAGCTTCAAGCATACACCTGAGATTGTTTCATCTGTGCATCAACTCGCCCATCTCATCTTTAGAAAAACACATTAAATAGCTTCAAGCATACACCTGAGATTGTTTCATCTGAGCATCAACTCGACCATCTCAAATTCAGACATGCAGCGTCTGCAAGATTTTTGGTACAATTCAAACTTCAGTAGATCAGTTTCTTGTTTGACAATGTATGTATCCCTTCAGGGTTTTATTGAAGAAAAAGTCATCAAAAGACTTCAAGCAAGACCCATTACAAAAGAAACATCTAGGTTTGCAACTGGAAGACTTCTATAAAATTGTAAGTGTCAAAGAAAAACACATCAAAAAGTTTCAAGCCTACGACGAAAATGTTTCATCTGTGTATCGACCCGACTATCTCATCTTTAGAAAAACACGTTAAAAAGTTTCAAGCCTACAAATCTGAGCATCAACCCGACCATCTCAATTAAAACAAACATATAAAAAGTTTCAAGCCGACGACGAAAATGTTTCATCTGTGTATCAACTCGACCATCTCATCTTTAGAAAAACACATTAAAAAGTTTCAAGCATACACCTGAGATTGTTTCATCTGTGTATCAACTCGCCCATCTCAAATTCAGACATGCGGCGTCTGCAAGATTCTGGTACAATTCAAATTTCCTTAGATCAATTTCTTGTTTGACAATGCATGTATCCCTTCAGAGATTAATGAAGAAAACTTCATCAAAAGACTTCAAGCAAGACCCATTACAAAAGAAACATCTAGGTTTGCAACCAGAAAACTTCTATAAAATTGTAAGTTTTGAAGAAAAACACATCAAAAAGTTTCAAGCCTACGACGAAAATGTTTCATCTGTGTATCGACACGACCATCTCATCTTAAGAAAAACACATTAAATGTTTCAAGCCTACGACAAGATTGTTTCATCTGTGCATCAACCCGACCATATCATCTTTAGAAAAACACATCAAAAAGTTTCAAGCATACACCTGAGATTGTTTCATCTGTGCATCAACTCGCCCATCTCAAATTCTGACACGCGGTGTCTGCAAGATTTCTGGTACAATTCAAATTTCCTTAGTTGAACTTCTTGTTTGACAATGCATGTATCTCTCCAATAAGTGTGAAAGAAAAACATCAAAAGACTTCAAGCACGATGCATTACGCACGAAACATCGAGATTTGAAACCAGATGACTACTTCAAAGTCATGTTTAAGAAAAACGCATCAAAAAGTTTCAAGCATACACCTGAGATTGTTTCATCTGTGTCTCGACCCGACCATCTCATCTTCAGACACGTCACTCTATCAGATTTCTGCTACAATCCATACATCGTTAGCTTGAGCTTGTGTCTGACAATTCTTCAGTAGTGTACAACAGGGCTAAGGTAAGAGTATTGACATCCCTCAGTACAACCGTAAGATTTATAGATTCAATGAATTTCCTCCCAATGGCCCTGTCAAAGTTACCTACTGCGATCGGAAAAAAAAGTTGAACAAGATGTTCTTTCCCCATCACTTCAACACACACACACCAAAAGTATGTTGGATCAATTCCTTATGCTGAACACTACAACTCCGACTCTATGTCAGAAGAATGTAGAAAAGAATTGTATGCATGGTATCAAACACAAAAGGGGCCTTCCCAATCCTTTGAACTGCAGAAGAATTGTTGTCATGTTAAGATTCTGATCCTTAAATTTGAGGATGTTTTTCCTCTGGAATGCGTTTGAAGAATTTGTACACTGCTAGTTCTTAAAGATTTAAGTGAAGCATCCTAATCATTTAAAAACTGGTCCCTTCCAACACATTTTAAGTCTGTTCAAATTCTGACAGCAAAAAAAAAAAAAAATACCACAAGAGGTGATACACATTCCTGCGTCTTTGGAGCTTGAATGCATTTTAATCCTTCAGGAAACTTTGGCAAGTGAATTGATTCTTCATTTCCTGTGGTTGATTGATGGGCTAAGAACAATACTTACCTGCCTTGAAGCAAGGAAAATGAACAGGGGATAGGGGCGGAGTTACATGCACCAAACCTGAGCAGAGCCATGGGCTGGGAAGGCTGCTACATCAGGACAGGAACTGGATGGGCAGAGCTGGGGACTTGTATGTCGAAACACTCACTCTGACCTAATGAACAATAAAACATAAAACAATATTGCAGAAATAGAACAATTAGCCGAGAGATCAAAATAAAATAATCAGAGTAAATATGCACATCTGAGCATCAGGGTCAATGTTTGTTCCAAGTTTCAATAAAATCCATTGTACCGTTTAGAAAAAGAAAACCACAGCACAGGAATTTATTGTAAGGAAAATAATAGACACAGATACAAAAAAAAAAACAAGTACATTTTGAAGCTTCGCCGAACACCCACTATTTTTCAACATTTAGCTGTGTCAGCCACTGGTACCTTGCAAACTTACCGATCTACCGCACATGTGCATGCATAGCTTGCTTCATATTGAGCAACGGGACCTCTCCAACTTGATTCAAAACTTTCCCATTAAAAAGCTGTACATAAAATCAGCACAAAGTTGCCCTAACTAGGCTTTCCAATTTTCTCCACATGTAAGTTGTAAGTGCTTCATCCTGACAACTGGAAAACTGTTGCAATGTTCAGAGACTGTGAGAGCCGCATTCTTAACTTTTGGCGCCTTGTGGGTTTCTGCTTGAAGTACTGCACCCACAGCTAATTTATGCCCAACTAAGCTTTTCTCCAAACAGCTTTTATGGAGTTATAATCTCCTCATAAAGCCTACTCCTAACAATAGCCTAAGCTGAAGACCATTACCTATGCAGGAAGGTATGGCTCCATGGAAAAGCTCCTGCAGTGGATGGGAGCCTTAATGGATCAATAAAGCAGGAGGCAACCTCTATAGAACGGGAGACCTGCAAGCAGGTTTTTTTCCCATGACACGTACTGTGAATGTGCACAACACTGATCGCCCCGTACTGAATGCTTATACTCTTTTTGTGGTAGGGCAACCTTTGTAAACCAACAGATTTTGTTGCTTGCAATTGAGAGACCCAGAATTGGTTTCGTAACTTGTTACATCTGATTAAGACATGAAAACTTCTCCAATTTAAAACCTGGTACAAAACTCAGGATTTGGCTGATTTAGTAAGCAAAACCCTCATGAACATTACAACAAAGTGATGTATCATATCACATGTACTTTATCTTCTCAGTTTGGAAGCTGCATCCTGTAGTCATTTATTTCTTTAAGGGTCCAGTAAGGTAAAGGCTCAGTGTCAGAAGGCAATGTAAAGAAATAACAGATTTAGACGTAGGAGTAAAACCCCAGAAGAATATGTTGAGGAAAACCCCTGGAATCAAAAAAGGACTGAAAATCCAATCCATATTTTGGCCCAGGCAGGTATCGCACCCAGGTTATTCGTTTTAGAAGTAATAAATGTTTTGTCTCGGTCCAGCTGAGTTTTGTATTTAACAAGAGCGGAGTGTACTCACTGTTTTGCCCAAAACCGCCCTGCCTTCTACCCCTGCAGGACCAACAAATACCCATTAAGCAGTCTATATTGGTCTTTGTGGATTTATCCGCCAATAAACATGTTATATGATGTAGTACAGGTGCCACTGAGTTTAAACAAATTTGCCTGAAGCTTTGTGGCCACCAATTTGCTTACATCAAAGCCGACTCCTTTACACAGATCCTAATTTGCATAGCTTTGCAAGCCAAAGTGCAGCCGCCCACTAAGATGGATCGAAGCTTTGCAATTTCAGTTTGCAGTTTTAGAAGATGGATCAATGAAGCCATAAAGTTAACGGCAGGCAGACAATAAAAAAATGGGGGCTGCACTCCTTTTGTCCGTCCTCAATGTAATCAAGAGCTTTTGTTAAGGCAGGCCCCCTTCCCCCACATGCTGGGTGGATCTATTACACAAACAAGTCATTACATTTACTGAATGGGTTGTGACTGCATGCATGCATACCTCTGAGAGTTTCAGAGATAGGAGGGGGCTCACGCCATCCAATAAAAACATCTATTCATTTGCATGCCAGTTTTCATTGGTTGCTAGGTGTTACCATCCTTGCTCTATGGTGTTACCATGCAGCACTCCCACCTCAACCATTGAAAATCAAGACGCGTGGGTCTGGGAGCTAGATAAGCCAATGTAAAACATTTCTGGATGTCCGCGCCAGGCTACATGTATCATGCAATGAATGCAACCAGTGACCGAGGGCCGAATGATAACGCATTGAGCCCGATTGATAGAGGTTCATTGGTCGATAATTTGTTCCTTGGGCATTTTTTTACACGAAGCAACAAAATGCTCATAAATCTCTTTGAATATGCAAAACAAATAAACATGTTGAAGTTTTAGCTCAGTGGCTACAAGCTACATGTTGAGAAAACCTTTCAGTTTTCTTCTGGTCTCATAAATGGATTCTCGGACTCACACACAGTTTGGGGGTTATTCTCCTTTGGTATCTGGGAAAATTTTCGCTGATCTTAAAGTTGATGCATCAAAAAAAGTTGATGCATCATTTCCTCACCTTGAATACAGCAGCAACCCTGCCTATTAATTAAAACATCAGTCAGGTGTATTGTGAATCTTCACCTGCCCATGTCCACTTTGTACTGGGTGTCCGAGGGCAGATTCGTGGAAGTAAAACTGGATTCTGAAAGGAAGCTGAAACGTCACAAAGGGAAAACGTCAATACGTTAATTCATTTTATTTTCATTGATTCCCCAAAGTATTATCTTTCATTAGGCATATAATTGTTTTATTTACTTCAGTCTTTCCATTATTTATCATTTTATTCCATTTTTATTTAACTTATGATTTTAAGTTCAAATTACAGTAATTTTATTTGAGTTAAAGTCTTGATTGATTTAGCCAAGATGCATTCATTGATACTAGGCCCATCAGAAAGAATCCCATATACGGACGTCACTAATTTTCCCTGCAGCTGCAACACTATAAAGCGATAACATGTCCTAAAAAGTCAAATTTAGCTGGGAAAATATTGAAGCATTTATAGCATGTTTAGCATGTTTAGTGATAAAACACATTTTTTCAGACAGGCCTCATATAAATAAGGTTTGTACACAGGGTGTCAAGTGACGTCCGTAGGCCAATACACCTATCGCGATTGAATCGCGTTAGAACTGTGTCAACGCAGCTTGTGAAATATTGTCCAATTACATGATATACAATGCACGTATGTGAAACGTGCAAAATCTGAGACAAACAAAACTTAGTGTACAAAAACTCCATAGGCATAGTAGGGTTGTCCAAGGGGCGTGGCTAACTCGCAAACGGCGATAGGTCAATTCTTTACAAAACATAAACCAATTTCCAAGCTGATTACATTTTGGCATTACACTACAGGCATCACAGTATTAATCATGACAACCATGGCAACTCATACGTTTGACTGACGGTCGAGTTGTCTCCATGTTTACGTCGAATTGGTACAACAAACGGACGAGTTGCAACGGCGACGGTGGCATGGCCGACGGTCGAGTTGTCTGGCGACGACTGGTCGCCTCTTGATGATTCAAAGTACCTGCGTGATAAACGTAAATTCGTGGTATTATGCCATTTGCTGAATGCCATTGAAAACAAGTACAGTATCAACAACAGAAAACAAAAGTGCACATCAATTAAACATCAGAAATTTACATCGTTAATTCTCCTACCTCCATCACTATATTACACAAACCTCGGAACTATTGCAACATTGTTGCCGGCTGGTGCCGAGATTAATCGCTGTGACTAGGCTTCGTATACGCGTACTTGGGGATGGGAATCAGACGTAGATGGGCGGGCACGATTGTGAAGCGTTTTTTTGGGAGGGAAAATACGAAAGCCAAAAAGTTCACTGCCTTTCCCCGCTTTTGTACTCATGAATACAAATGTACAGAAATTTGGTGGAGTTATTTTTAGACAAAAATCCTGGGACATTCAGGATGGGGAAGAAAATTTAGAAAAGGAGAACAACCAAATGAAGAGAAAGGAAAGACAAAAAAAAGAAAAGAAGACATTGTCAGTTGCTTCCTCCACAGTATAAATAAAAGGTCTGAAAATTTGACAGAAAGGCAGAATTCCTATTTCCAAATGGATGTCTTTCCCTCAGATTCATAAAATCTTATTTCGGACAAAAGTCTGAAAAAATATGCCTGTTTCAATCACTTTCACATGCATTTGTATTTAAGATAATGTTCAAACTTCAAAGTTTCTAACCACTGTTTTGTATTGTATTATGCCATTGTAAACAACACATAAAACACTTGAAACACTCAGACAATCACTCGTTTGTCAGCTTTTATTTCTATTAGTTTGTCTTTGCCATGAATACAGTTGACCCATGAAAGCGTTCAGCTCGAGCAATGACTCTGCCAATTCTGGGGTTGCACTTATAAATATGCTTGACACTGTTGGAAAATAAACTTAAATCAGCCAGATAGTTGTAAGGTGTATCTCCTCATTTTTAATTTGATTGTATTGGTCAACAAGTCCACAGGAAAAGAATTTAACAATGCAAAATAAAATCAAAAGCATAGCATGAACAGTATATAAAGAGCAATAGTAATGCTTGGTGAAATTTTGTTAAACAATTTTAGGAGAGTCTTGCTTAGAGTGGCAATGGCATGAACAGTTGGGTCTATAGATTGTTTGCACTGTTGCCATCTTGAAGGCCTGCGTTTTTGTTCAACATGAATATGCATGAGAAGACCTCTTGTGCATTCATTGTTAATGAATTAGCAAAACAAGCCACACCTCCAAGATGGCTGCTTAATGCAACCAATCTATACAAACAGTGATCAGAACGTGAAAACATTAAAAGAAAGAAGCCAATTAAATAAAGACCGTATGATAAAAAACAGCAATGTGATGAGTCAGTTTTTAATCAGTATTTGCTAGTCGGCAGCAAGTCAAAACCATTTTTTTTGGTAATTAGTAACTTCTAAAACAATGAATGCATCAATGCAACACAGAAGATTGAGTAAATCTTGAAATATAACATAGCACAGGATACAAAAATATACATTTGGTTACAGACATTTGTTTGAAATAACATACTCCGTATAACGCGTAACATACAATACAACTTAGAAAAACAACGAAATAAAAAAAGCTCAGCAATGCTTACTGCTTCGCTGTACATGTAAATGATGTTCTAGTAAACATTAATGGCAGTGAGTTACACATATATATCACCAAGTCAAAAGCAGAGCGGTTATGTGAGAAATCCTACGGTTAGTTACACATCCTACATGCAATGTCATGCGAAGAACATGACGGTCAAAAATCAATGAAAACAAAGAACATGACGGTCAAAAATCAATGAAAACAATGTGAGACAAAGTGCAGACGAAACAGAACAACATAAACAGTCATACAAGTGGTACCAGATAAGTCGGAATTGAGAAATGTCCACAACGGACTGACCAATTGTACAGACATAATGTTGTGGTGTCACAATTTTGAGTGGCTTTGACCCAATGCATTCACATTGTATAGAGCTCAAGTCGACCTCTTGTGCAGTCAGTGTTAATAATTAACACAAATAAACACACTTCCAAGATGGCTGCCAAATGCAATTGGTCTATATGTGAAGAAAACCACCTTACTATGCTACAAGGTAGTTCACATGCCTATATTACCTGCCAGGAACAAGCAGTCCATAATTGTATCAACTGATGGTTACATTTAGAGGTTTTGAAGTCAGCTCCATGTCCGCTTTGATTTTACCTGTTAACTTTCACTATTGTTTTCTATCATAATATATATCAGTAATATCATAGATATGTAATACAATTATGTCACCATACATTGGTCTTAATTTTGTATGAAAAACAATTTGGAAAGTATAAAAAAAAATAACAAAAGTGCCAAGTTAGGCTTGTCACAAACATGACATTTGAAACTTGGGAAGCATAAACCTGCAATTCAGCTTGTATAAATGAGCATAGAATATTACATATTTGCTGTTTTCAGTCCAATTCTGTGTTTATTGCATCTTTAGGCCTACAGTTTAGAATAGGCCTAAACAAGCAATGAACACAAAACGAAACAAACATGTGCATATGTAAAGGAGGCTTAAATACTAGAGAAGTTTTAAGTCAGATACATAGATAAGATAAAATAAAGTACCCTTTGAAAAATCATCTTCCTGTTCAATTCAGGAACTATGATGAATTTGATAAGATAGTTACGTCTTGGTTTTATTTTCCTAGAGGTTTAATTCTTTCATAGAAATAGAGTATTCATACCCATACAATAAAGCCTACAATCACTAGCTTTCTGCCATTTTGGAGTGAAACATAAATGCATCAGTAGAAAGATTAAACAAGTTTGTGAAACTGAAAAAATGCTGTCAAATTTAAACAAGAATAGACTTACAATACATTGAATTACTTGAAGTTGAGTAAATTTTTCCAAATGTTTACACTGTTTAATGAAGGGAATATTTTCTTGAGCTTCTGTATTCAAAATGTTGAAGTCATATACCATTTTTGCCTTGGGCTGTTGGTTACATGTGTCTCTGGTAAATTGTATGTATTACATGCAAATTAATTCACAGAAATTCACATTTCACTGTAGAAATAATATGCTGAACAGCTGTTACAAAAACAGTGAAACTACAATGCAAGTAACGTATTTGTTGCATAATTAATCAATGGCAGCACGTGGACGGAGTACGATTGCCTTTGCAAAGCTGTGCTGACTTTTTACACAGAGGCAAGTGATGAAGTGAGTGCAGTTTGTCTTAATGAAACGCAAGTGTTTACTGTACTGACAACTAAATTTGTCTCACACTGTGTGACATTTTCTCTGCTTGGACTGGTTTCAAGACGCTGACTGCAAAGCGCTATCTGTTGCTTTGGACTTTCTGCACAAGTACCCCCTCAACGGTTACAAAGGGAGAGTTGGGGGAGACCACCGGGAGGGACTATTGACAGGGGTGTGAGTGACCACTGATAAAAATAGCTGAAAACAGCTGTAAAAGGTGTAAAAAAGCTGAACTTTAAAAATATCCAATACTTTTGCACACAAGTGAGGGAGAAAAGCTGAAATCCAAAACAGAAAGAGCTGAAATAAGCTTTAAAGCTGAGATTCCACACCCGTGTTGAACATTGTGCCGTTCGTCTAGCCCTCATGGGTTTGTGCATATTTCAGAATAAAAATAAGTCATGCGTACACGTAATATGCTACTGCGGCTCTTGATAGTGGTCACAAAGCGCCCTCTACTGGTTGTGCGTGGAGTCTATTTGAGCCCACAGATTTCTGGTGTGAATGTACATATTTGTTTAAATAATAACATTACATTTTGGGGCTGAGTAATTTTTTAGTAAATGCTACATAGAGTGATCTTTGCATGGAATAATTTTTAAAAAATGAAAACCGTTTATCATTAATCAAGGACACAGCTCATGATGAAAACTGAATGACTGGTTTGGAGACTTGAAGGCAAAATTGAGAACCAATTGAATGAAAATATGAAGAGGTTCGGGTATCCAAAAACAAAAGAAGTGCATTATTCATGCACAGAACGGTGTTAGAATTTGGACTTAAGTGCATCCCACCAAAAATTCTAAGTGTTAAAATGTTAGCATTTAAAAAAAAACCTATTATGACCAACCTTTTCATTAATTTTGCCATCATGTAACAAACACCCATATGCTTATAAATACTGTAAGTAGAGTTTGTACGATTACCAATAAACAGGAGTTTTCTGCCATCTTGCATGAGTTACCAAAGTGTCCAAAACAAAGTAGTGCAGCTTTTTAAAAAAATCATTTCAATGAATCATCAGCCCACGTTTCATAAAAGCTGCCAACTTCGTTACTTTTACCATACTACCTGGATTCATACATGTAGGTCTGGGTACTAGACGTTCAGTCATAGAGTATCTGAATGATTCGCACTGTGCAGATCTTTACAAAAAAAAATAAGCATGACAATGATGCATGGTGGCAGGGTGAATTGGATGTGCATCAGCCAATCAGATGCCTCAATATGAGGTTAGAAGCGACAATGGCGACCATGTTGATCACTCTGTATTCACAAGCCAGGCAGTTACAGCGCGTTGAGTTCAGCAGTTCCTTCTCTCGATCAGTGTTGATCAGCATTCAGCAAATTAATTCAGAGAACCAGTCAGAGCAATGTACATCAACAGCGCACTTCGGTTGGTAACCCATTCTCGCTTAGCGACATTTCTGTCAGTGCTAAGTGAATCTGACCCAAGCTGTATCAGTTATCAGTTCTTGAGCTGGATATCCATTCTCGCTTAGCAACACTGACTGCTTAAGCAACACTGACGACTTTGCAATCTGACCCAAGCTGCATCAGTTATCAGTTCTTGAGCTGGTAATCATTTCTCGCTTAGCAACATTTGGCCAGTGCTTAGTCAATCTGAATCAAGCAGTATCAATTCTCAGTTTCTGAGCAGGTAATCTGACCGCAGCTGTATCAGTTATACATAGTTTTTGAGCTGGTAATCTGTTCTTGCTTAGCCCCATTTTGTCAATGCTAAGCAAATCCAGCTCTATCAGTTACAAGTTCTAAAGTCAGCAGTTATCGCCTTCTCGGACGACTGTCATAGTTTCTGGGTGTCCACGTCAAAGTCTAGCACCAGTAGTTTAGTGTCCTCCGTGCCGTTGCGACTGCCCACAGCACACACTAGCTTGGTCTGGTTGGCCCGGACACGCCACACCACGCCTCCACTACCTCCACTCTCCAGGGTGACTAGATTACGGATGAACTCCCCTGTGTGTAGATCCCAGAGCTTGACCGTACCGTCGTCTGAGCTAGTGATGACAAACTTCTTGCTGAACTGTAGACAGGTGACTGCACTTTGGTGTTTGTTTGGTCCTGTGGAAAATATACAAAAATCAGGGTTAACTGAATAACACATATTTGGATGGTTAATCCTTGTTCTACTTCACCCCAAACCTGAATATTCGCTTAAAAGCATACAGCATTATTTCTCATACCAAAAGTAACTTATCAGATTATCATCAAAAACTTGGATTAAAGATTGTACTGGTACAATTGTTACGTCCGACTTTTAGGCGATATCCAACCCATCTGTCAATTGACTGGTTTTGAGAAGTTAAAGGGTGCTATTGACGAAATTATATGCATGATTTTTCACTGTTTTCTTGAAAGGGTTAGGTTTTGAACATTCTTCTTTGGATTTTGAGTGGTGTTATTATTGACCTCTGCTCTCACCTTGTAGTGTCTGCAGACACTGGCCGCTGGTGATGTCCCAAATCTTGACCGTGGAGTCAGCGTTGCCAGAGACTAGGATGTTATCCTTGAGTTCCATACCGCTGGTCAGTGACTGGTGACCCATCAAGGTGTGCTTGCATTCCCCCGTCTCTGCATCCCAGACACGGATGGAGGTGTCCAGGGAACCGCTCACGATGTGAACACCATCAAACTGAGGGGAAAGGAGCAGATTGGATATTTTCAGTTGATTTGCAAAATCAGTAAGACTGTGAACAAAGTATGAGCTTTTAAAGGGACCTTGAAATGAAGTTTACACTAAAACATTTAATATAAGGACAATTTCAAGTCTCCTGAAATGTATGAACGCTATGAGACATCCCTTTTTGGTTTAACGTTTTGTAAAGTGCAAGTTTTTAAAAGTTATAAAAATTCCATGTTTTCCCGACAACTGATGTCTGTGATGTCATTTTAAGGCACACACTTATCTGTTTAGGAGTTTTCTGTTCAAGGTGTGAACCCAGAATTTGTTCATCAGAAACCTGGCTATAAAGCACCAACACATCCTTCAATTGGCTATATAAAGATTGAACCATTAAGTTAAATGGGACACAAGGGTGCATTTTCAAGGATTGCATCAGAAAAAGTTATATTTCATGGGCCCTGTAAGTAGAAAATTCATTCCTCCAAAGAATGCTTGGGTGATGTCAGCATTTGATTTCATTGATGCTGATTCCATACAACGCTTGTTAGCACTCTGGAAACTTAGCAGTTCAGTTCTAGGATGTAAATTTTGAACAAATGACACTGTGCAGTCTGGCTCCTTACCTGCAGTGAATAAACCCTGTTTGTGTGCCCTTGCAATGTGTGCAAGCATTCCTCGTTGTCAGGGTTCCAGACCTTGACAGTGTAGTCGTAGGCACCGCTGACCACTCGCCTGCCGTCGTACTGGACGCAGCGGACTGCAGCCACGTGACCCATGAGGACATGCAGGCACTGACCGGTCTCTATGTCCCAGACTCGGAGGGTTGCGTCCCTGGAACCACTTACGACCCTAGGGGGATGGGAATAGTGCAAAATGTCAAAGGCAACATATTACCCATTATTGAGAATAGGCACTAAAAGAGAGGTTACAAGGGATTGATAGGATCATTTAATATTTTTACTAGTTAATAATGTCCTAAATTTCTTGCCACTGTTCGTAAACACATGCAAATACAGCTTTGAAAAATTCACAATTATCATACTCACTTGCTACCATGTAGATGCATGCATCTAACCGTCGACGTGTGCCCGTACAGTGTGTGTATACACTGACCAGTATCTGCGTTCCACACCTTGAGCGTCCGATCTGTGGAGCCGCTGATGATGATGTTGTTGGACATCTGAGATGACCAGACGCCGCCGGTGTGACCGACGAGAGTTCTCAGACACTGCAAGGCAAGACACGAGAATCAACTTTCATCAACTGCTTGAAATAAATTATCGCGGATTGTTGATGTCCCGGTACGGCCCCTACTGTGGAGCACTTTGATTTTTCATCATCAAGTTCTTAACATTTCTGTTCGTAAACTTTGAGCTAAACTACCTGTTACAAAGTTAAGAGAGAAATTTTACTTATTTTAAAGAGTGCAGTAAAGCCCAAAAATAGGAAAATAATTATTTGACAACCTGTTGTTAGATATGTAAGTGGGATAATAAAGATTTATCAGAATTTGTCAAATTTAACAAATTCTTAATGCTCACATGGGAATTTGCAGTGATTTTTTTAGGTGCGATACGTTAGGCCTCTACTCGATCAATTTTGTGCCCAATTTCCTGGATGCCACCATTTTTGAGTTTCCGCATCAATGTCAAGACACTAAAATTATCAACAAGGGTTTAACAGCAAGCACTATTATTAGGATATAGCACTAGTAATTAACTGAATGAATTTGAAGCTTGTCAACAAAGAGTTTTGGCAACACTGCATGAGGAAAGTCAAAGGAAATGTTGAAGTGCGCTGCATATAAATTCATAAAAGAAACCTGGTTTTGTTGATGTTCGAATTATCTATGACATGGACTGCCTTAATCTTAAGCAACTTTATCTGCGCTAAGCAAATCTGACCCAAGCCTTATCGGTCAACGGATCTTAAGTGAATAATATGAACATTAGCTGAAATATCCTTCTTTACCTTGCCCGTAGTTGCTGACCATACTTTGAGTGTGTTGTCATCCGAACCACTGACGATTCGTTGACCGTTGAACTGTAAACAGGTGATCACATGATCATCGTGACCCTTCAATACCTGCAAAATCAGAATATAAATATAAAATTTTTGGCACATAACTACATTAAGAATGAATCATACTTCTGAACTGAATTAAGATTTGGGTGCTCTGGAATTGGAACGGCGCTGAGTCTACTTTCCATTGACTTCAGCAACACCAGCCCTGCAGCACTTCTTTTTCCAGAGAAGGCATTCGTCTTTCTCACCTTTGGTTGTTTGATGTCTGCAAACCTCCAGTTGTACTCTATTTGGTGCTGCCTCAGGTACATGCTCTTCCAAGGGCTGCGGGGCACTCCGGAATTGGAACGGCGCCGGGTCTGCTTGCCATTGACTTCATCAATGCCAGCCTCCCGGCACTTCTCTTTCCAGAGGAGGTTATCTTCACAGAGGATTCTCCAGTAGTGGCAAGTCTGGGCAGCTCGTAGGAGGTCGCGAGGTTCAAGAAATGATAGCACATATAGAGCAAGCTGTGAGAAAAGACCAAACATGAGAGAAATTATCTGTAAAGACTGCAAACCTTGACGTCAAAATGTTGCCGACCTTTACCAACTGAAACAATCTCTTTCCAAAAATCATGAAGAGACCCCATGAGTTTTAAATTGAGATAATAAAAATGCAGTATGCTGTTTACTTTGAAAACTTATGTTGAATATTGTTTCCCAAAGTGGAAGCACAATACAAATGCCTACATTTTTTCCATATACAAAATAAAACCAGAAGGTTATACCTTAGGCCAAAAAAAAAAAAAAGTCTCCGGTTTCTGGTATGCGCGCGCGTCGCCGTAGCCATGCGCGTCGGCAAAATGAAAAAGTTTTTTTTCAATAAAAGATGATGTCTCAAAACTCACTGGTTTGACTGGAATCCTGCTGCTGCACAATTTTAACGTGTTTTTAGATGGGGTTATGACCGAGAATAAGCTTTATGTGGCCTCTCTGGACTCCCATATATTTGCACTAAGTTTAGTTGGGCACCATTTGCAGTCATCAGCCGACAATTAAAGCAAAAAAAACAGGTAAAAAAAAAAAAGCCGCGTCGCCGCACCACTTTTGGGGCAAGCTCCATACCAGAAACCGGAGACTTTTTTTTTTGGCCTTAAGACTGAATATTATAACAAATAATGGAAACATTACATAAGAATACATTTGCAGGTTTATTCACTGAGCTCCTAAAAACTCTGTCAGGGACATTCCATACCACGCTGGAATTGCTCGATTGAATCTAGGACTTTTGGTTGTAGAAATATTCAAAATTCACAGGGCTGAGTGTTTTTTTTATACAATTGTCAAGACAGTCTTACCTCTCGAGGTAGTAGTGAGATGAAATCCCTTTGGAATTGAGGTTCAATGATGGACATGACATGCCTGACTAGCGTGGGCTCACAGTGGTTGATCAGCTCATCTAGGGCCAGTCTCTGCTCTGGTACATTCCAGTTCTGCAAAACGAT
Source organism: Patiria pectinifera (assembly GCA_029964075.1). Taxonomy (NCBI): domain Eukaryota; kingdom Metazoa; phylum Echinodermata; class Asteroidea; order Valvatida; family Asterinidae; genus Patiria; species Patiria pectinifera. The sequence continues at coordinate 46,572 of JASAOE010000244.1, forward strand.
AATCATTGAGAATTGAATTATGTGAGTGTTCTAGAAACAATGAAAATATGTTCTCTATACTACGTAAGAAATATTTAGCAACCTAATTTTGAATGATTATAAGGTGCTACTGGAATACATTCATAGTTGATTTGTTCAATACAAAATAGATTATCATGCCAAAATGACACTCATGGTACAACAAAAAATACATACTTAAAACACAGTAAGAATGGAACATGCACACTGTACACAAAGGACAGCTACATTGAAATTTTATGCATTCAGCAGTGTACGTCAAGAAAACCTGACAGGGTAAAAGCAATTGACATATCGCCATTTGCGAGTTAGCCACGCCCCTTAGACAACCCTATGGAGTTTTTGTACACTAAGTGTTTATATCTCAGATTTTGCGCGTTCCGCGTCCATTTGTATATCTTGTAATAGGACAATATTTCACAAGCTGCGTTGACACGATTCTAACGCGATTCTACTGCGATTCTGTAAATTCTTGAACTAACCTGGAAAGTTTTCAGCCATTCATTGAGGTTGGAGGGCAGCTGTAGTCTAGAGGACAGACGTCTCCTAGGTGCCTCCAGATTGTCTTGTTGGTACTGAGCCACTCGGGACGAGTTGAATTTGTGGGGACTACTGCTGCCTGGCAGGATAGAGGGGGTGGTGGGTAAATGCCTGACAAGGAAAAGAATACAACAGTCAATGCTGTGATCAAGTACATTTCTGTTAATTTTTTTTCGAATCCATTGAATGATTTTTATTAAGTCAAATCTCCTAGAAACTGAGGGACCAAAGAAGTGGAGAGATTAAGACCATGAAATATAAATAAACAATGACCATACGGAAAAAAGGGACAGTAAGAGGGCCAAAAACTTGGATAATATTGCAACTGATCAATTTGTGCTACATTCTGTTAAGATAATGTAACGGGCCACAATGTAATAGCTGGGTTTTTTTTGCATGATATCAAATGATTCAGTGGATTCGTAGATAGTGATATTAGAACTTTAAAAAATCTTACACACAGACCTAGCACAATTAAATTTAATCTGCCATATGCTTACGATGCAAAATTTGCCCAAATAAACATGGGTAAATGAGTTTATGCATGTTAAACTTCTATTTGAACCTTTTGGTCTTGAGCTCAGAAATCATTACTGTACAAAGACAATAACACCCAAACTTTTGCATTCTGGCTAACTGCGCAGTGTATAATTTTGAATTTGCTAATTTGGAAACATCTAGGGATTGTTCTAAGGCTAATGATTTTAGCCACACGTGTACCTATGGTTGAGAGCATCATGAGTTCTACACAGCTTCTTGGTTGGGGAGGCGTTTCCTTTCGGACTCTTCTCATCGGCTGCAGAGGATGACTTGCGCTTGATGCACTACAGGGCAAAATAACAAAAAAATTCAGCATTTTTTTGCTACAGGTTTCAGGAGAGTAAGGTGTGTTTACAATAGCACGTTTATATGTTTAGTTTCATGCAGACGGCAGAATTGAAGAATCACAACCTTACTTGAAACTGATGCTAACCTTCTTTAAAAACAAATTAGAAACTCGTAATTATAGTGATTGCTCATTATTATACGTACAGCCAATTTCACAAACCTTTACGCAGTGGCCAGGCTACTAATACTGTACATTTTGAGAAAACATATGCAAAATTTCATAACTGGATTCTGTTGCTAATGCACATAGAAAATATGCTAGCAGGCACCCTATTCTGTAACCACCTCCACTTTTTTTTTTTATAAATGATACCATTTCAAGCAGGAAAAATTTCACAGGGTATTTGATACCAGTCCTAACTTCGCATGGTCTCATTCCCAGTGCCTTTAACTGGATGACAAAATGACCAATCCCCGACTACAGAACCTGTAGCCTGCTTATGTTGACTGTTCATGCAAATATGTACTTACCGATTTGGGCCCTTGATTTGGTTCTGGTGACGCAGCTGACGATGCTGATGAGGTGGAAGCCCGACAGCTCAAGTCTCGTAATGATACCCTGGACCTAAGATCACTATCCTCCTGAAGGTCTGGTAACGATTTATTCCTCCTTGTTGCTCGACACGTTGAGGGAGAAGTGGAGAATCGCTGCAGCGTGGCCGATGCTCTCCTGCCAAGCTTGGCATGTCTGTTCTGAGTTCGGCTGGTGCCAGTCTTAGACGTGCTCAAGATAGACCTAAGGGTGCTAGTCCTGCCTTTGGAGGCTGCCGCCTTTCCGGCCGATCTCCGCACGCCGGCTCTGAAAGCACTGGTGCTTGGTCTCAGTCTACCGAGTTTGAGTGCGCTGGAACTGGGTCGCGAGTTGCCGGTACCCTGTTTGAGTCCACTAGTGCTTGCCCTGTGTCCGCTGGGACCGGCCCTGGTGCCTGCCGGGGGGCTGGCGCTGGATGCAGGGGCGTGCCGATGAGGATGCAATGAGGAGGAGGGTGGGGAGTGGCTGATGTACGCACCACAGATGAGTGCGTTGCTGTTCTGGTCCACAACGCCATTGCCGATGCCAGGTACCGTTGTCAGGTCCTGAACGCTGTCGAAGCCGTTGATGTTCTTGAGGAGAAACAGATAACAAGACATCAAGTTGTGCACTATGTGTGAGATTGTTTAACTTGCACTGTCATTTGAAATAAGCTACCTTACAAACAGAATAATTACTCGTAATGGGAAAATCTTTGGTGGGACCGCTTTGTGTCCATCATTCAAGTCACAAAAGTGGACAGCCGTCACTGAAAACTTACAGTTTAAATTTGTAATAGTCCAAACACTTACCATTTTGAACATGTTCTTTTAATTTCTTCATCTAATTTTTTTTCATGTTTATTTTAATTGAAGATATTCCAACGCGTTGAAATGTATGTTAACAATAAAAACAATAAAGTACACCCATACTGTATGGGTCAGTCCTATTACCGGAAACACAGTATTTTGTTTTTTAGGCCTACTAAGCAGTTCTCGATGCTGGTAGGACTGTTGAAGAGCCTGTTTGCCTTACCTGTCTTCTCTCCACAATGGCTTCAGCGCGTGCCTTGCCCACACCCAGCAAGGTGGCCAACTCCTCCACCCGGGCTGTATTGATGTCTACCCGCCGACCGGACATGGCTGGAAGGCGGCCTGTGCTTGCTCACTTATGACTGCACTTCTTGACTGAAGTTCATCTGCATGTCTAGAACACAGGTCAGGTAATGTTACTTTTGTTTTTTAGAGTTCTACTCTACAATATAGCATCATTTCACAATCTTGGGTGCATTCCACAACTGCACGTGTGTCAACTTGACCAAAGTCAGTCAGGAGGTTGCAGGACGTCAAGATCTGGGGCAAGATTTTCCCTCAAATTTCATTGAATTGGCGTAAAAGCAGATTCAAGAAAGTTTCATATGTGAGTACTTACCACACGGTAAAATAATGTTAAGTTTTTGTCATGGAGGGACG
>JASAOE010000245.1:0-50000 GCA_029964075.1 Patiria pectinifera
CTAAATATTGAGTTTTGAGCGCTAATGTTTTTTACTTCCATGAAGGAAAAAAATAGCTACGCCACTGTTTATATCCCAACCCAATTTTCTAAACTTGGTTCTCTGCGACTTTCAAGTTAAATTAAACATCCCCGTTCAAGTTCTTGGCAATTTCAGTCAATATTGGAGCACTCTGGTACACAATCCATTGCAATGTCAAGAATCCACAGCTGAAGATGCTGAAGTACAGTTCTTGCAGGATTAGCTTGTAGCTTCTTGGAGTGCACATGCATGTATGGTTTAGTTTGCAAATGTTCAGATGGGATGCATATCCAGAGAGTTCACAATGAATCAGAAACACTCCTGAGCGGTTTCAGTAATTCATGGCAGGGCGAGTCACAGAGTCTACCAACAGCATTTGAATTTGACACGAGTAGCCTTGTACACTATGCTCCAGGCTCACCATCCACAAATGTACCAACAGTTTGTTTCTATAGTCAGTAACTCATGTCCTGTGCAATGTCCTGAGTGATACATCAGCAAAAGTTCCACATGATGATGCCAGCAGAGCCTGATGAGATGACAGAACTGAGTCCGTGATTGGGGTGAAGCCTGTCTCCAGCAGTCTCCTGAATGGAGGAAGTCCATGGTCGACCCCATTAGAGAAATGAATAATGCGTTTATTCTATAGTCGGTATCTCACGTCCTGTGCAATGTTCCACATGATGATGCCAGGCAGAGCCTGATGAGATGAACCAGGTTGATGATTGGAGTGTAACCTGTTTCCAGCAGTCTTGTCAAAGGAGGAAGTCCGCAGAACACCCTAACAAGAGAAAACAAACAGAAAGCTTTTGTCAAGACCATGTTCCATGTATCTCATGCTGTTTTCAAACTGTATATTTTCTGCATGAATTCACCAACTTGTTTTCAGGGGTTGAACTCAAGAAAAAAGGTTCACCTCCGCTCACTTTATGTGGATACAGGAACAGCCTGCACAGCACAGGCACAGTGATTTGCAACAAGTCACAAACACAGAAAATAAAACATAAGAAAAAATGATAGGTTCAATGTAAGGTAGTGAACAAAGAGAATGAATAAAATTGGTTAAATTGGTGATTCTAAAGACCTATGTTTGTTTTCATCGTCTTTAAAAAAAAAATACAATAGGCATTTTGCTCAAACGCTTTACGAATCTACAAACTTCTATATGTACAAAATGTATGTAGCACTCTTTAGGAACAGTGGTTGGGATCAACAGAGTCCTTAATCTTTACCTCTGTCAGTTCTTACCGGTATGGGGATTTTGATAAAATCAGGGAAAAATAAGACTGGTGGCATGCTCTGGCAGGCCTTTGATGACATCATAATTGTACTTGCAAAGACTAAAACTGTCTTCAATTACATCGTAGTTCCAAATCCAAAGCAAATTAAATAATTCCTATGCAAAAGGTTAAACTCAGATAGTGTAAGATTGTGTACTGGAGCAGGGTTCTAGCCGGGATGAATTTAAAGGATAGGGGCATGCGGCGAAGGATCCTGCGAGCGTGAAGCCCTTACGGCATGGGGTGCGGAGCCCGCTGAAGGGCCCTGAAATTTTTTTGACATTCTAGATGCTCTGTGGTGCAATCTAAGGCCATTTGGAAGCATATTTTATGATCGGAAAAGGAGCAAAACCCCTAAGTTACAGAATGCTGCAGAAAGTGGGCCTGTTGAATTTTGGGTGTTTTTTGTTTTTTTTAATTAGTTCAATTACAAGTAAAACTAGAGGTTTGCGTTTGTTGTTACAAACGCAGAGTGGTCGGGTAGACAACCATTTCATTAGACATTTTCCAATTAAGTTATGAATATGTTTATGTCAGAAAAAAGGACCAAAAACTTTTTGTATAAAAATTTTGTATAAAAAGAATGCGTTTTTTTTAAGGTATGATAAATTTCAGTAAACAGTTAGCAACACATACAAGTTATTTCCGTTTGATGGCGTCATCAGTCAAAAAAGGGAAGGGAGGACACTTGTTTATTATTTAGTAAAAATAACGCATGGAAATATGGAAATTAAGTGCATGTAATAATAACAGATAACTTCCGGTTTGATGACGTCACAGTATTTGGAAGCAAAAGGTCAATATTAAGTGTAACAGATGTCATTTTGGGTGGCAAAGAAGTCATGAGACAGGGATCAAACGATGGATTTAAATTCAAAATAAAATGATCATTGTTGAATTCTCCCTACAGTAACTTCCGGTCTGATGATGTCATGATTATGAAAACTTGCAAATTCATTTGTGGTTGCATATGGGGATATATAGGGGCAATATATCGTAAAAATTTGATTGAGGGTTGTAACATTTTAAAAGATTAAACGGTTTTTGATGTGCTGCTAGAGGGCGCCCTTTAGTGGGATGACGTCAAAATTATGTTTTTTGTGATTGGCATTCCTCACTTAACTCTTCCATAATATATTTGTCTGTAATAAAATGCTTCCGTTTTAGAGTTAGATTCAGTTTCTATTGCACTTCCGGTAACACTGGAAGTAAAGGTCAAGCAGTTTTGTGCCCGGGAATAAGAAATGTTGTTCAAGGCACTGTCTACAACCTCACGAAAAAACGAACACGATACTCTATTTAGTTCAATAGATATAGGTCAAAGTATTTTGTCAAATCGTGCAATCAAATCGCTTGTAATTCGATACCTGATGACGTCAACATGACGTAACAACATTTATAAAATTTTCGTAACATGGTACAAGTTCACACTAGGTTTTATGATCATACCGTAAACCGTTCGGAAGAAATTGTGCTTTTTTTCGATTTCAGGCTTATGTCTTCTTTTTGAATTCACCTAACTTTGACCCTCCGGTAGACCCGGAAGTAAAGGTCAAGCGAGTTTACGTACTTGACAAAAAATGTTTATCAATTTATAGTCTATCTGATTACAAGGTTGGAGCATAATTGACATTTTGTTGAAGAGTTATAGATGAAAGAAGATCGTCATTTTTTCAACGAAAATCGCTTGTAATTTGACACCCGATGACGTCATCATGACGTCAGTGTATTATGCACTACTCGGAAAGAGGGTCAATATATGTTACAAGTTACAATTTCATATCATATACCGTTTAGGAGAAAACCCGCGGAAACGTGCTGTACGGAAAAAAAAGAAAGAAAGAACTAGAGGTTCGCGTTTGTTGTTACAAACGCAGAGTGGTCGGGTAGACAATCATTTTGTGAAAGACTGTCCAGGTAAGTCATGACTATTTTTATGTCAGAACAAAGGATCATGAAATCAAATCCTTTCCAAAACAATCAATTGTTTTTGTTTTTAAAAATGCATCTTTAACGGTGCGATAAATTTTAGTAAACATTTTATGTACACATACAAGTTATTTCTGGCTTCATAACGTCATTAGTCAAAAACGGGAAGTGAATACAGTGATTTAGTTCGGAGTGGATGTTCATTGTAAATTTAAATAATAAATGAACATTTGGAAAATATAAGTGTAGGTACAATGTACATGTATTCATAACACCAAACTTCCTGTTTGATGACGTCACAGTATTTGGAAGCAAAAGGTGAACATTGTAATAGTATCATTATTTGGGCTAAGATATACGACATGGATCAAATGATAGAATTAAATTTGATCGTTGGCAAATTCTCATAGAAGTAACTTCCGGTCTGATAGCGTTATGAATTTTAAACCTTGCCAAGTTGTTTGTGGTTAATCAAAAAATATCAAGGGTCGATTTGGTAAAATTTGAACATACATGTACATGTACAGTTTTAAAATAAAAGACAAAAACACACTATTTTATGTGCCACTAGGGGGCGCCCCTTTGGATGATGATGTCAACACACTGCTTTGTGTGTCCGGCATTCCCCATCAAACACTTTCATAATATATGTCTGTAGTAAAATGTTTTCGCTTTTGAGTTACATGAAGTTTTTATTGCACTTCCGGTAACACCGGAAGTAAAGGTCAAGTGGCTTTGTGTCTGGGGGCCGCTGAAGGGCCCCGGAAAATTTAGACATTCTAGATGCTCTGTGGTGCAATCTAAGGCCATTTGGAAGCATATTTTATGATCGGAAAAAGAGCACAAAACCCCAACACTGTAACAGCATGCTGCAGAAAGTGGGCCTGGATTTTATTTAAAAAAAAAATGTATTTCAATTACAAGTAAAACAAATGCAACACGGTAGTCAGCATTAGATGTCTTTCAAAAAGCACTCATTACGCTTAGTTTACCTTTTCATGAAATCTTTGCCATTATAGTCAAACCCTGATAACAGTGATTAATAAGAGAACTGTTTATAAACAACATCCTTTTTCATAAGGAAAAATGTAGGTCTCAAGTTTCATTGTCTTCCATTACTGATAATGATATAGGGAGCTTTTACAGGAAAATTGCAAAAAGTGGTGGAAACATGAAGAAACACAATTCAAAGCGCGACTAAGATGATCATGATTGGCGAGAAATATGAACATTGACGATGAGAAATAAACACCAGGAATTGCTGCCGGCAAGTTAGCGCATGGCCCGGCATCAGCCTGTCATGCCTGTGCTGGCGAATGACAACATTTTCCTACAGCACTTGAGAGGGTATGCAACCCACCATGTGGCGTCTGACTGGAGCGCTACAAATCTTGCTTTGTGGCAACAGATGCTGATTTGTTTTGTCCCAAGAATAAATAAGTCCTTTTTACAACAAAACTTATCAAATTGTTGTGATTAAAACGAGTAGTAACGTCAAAACATCAAATATACGATCGTACTTTCTTCAAAAAACAGCTAGCACGATGCACGGGCGAATCCATTAATTTCGTAAGGGGTGATTTAGTGCCAGTTTTGCGTTTTACGTCGTTTCTTGAATACATTTCCAGAAAAAAAATATATTGTGACGTAGAACAACTGACTGTCGTATACAGAAATGTTTCAGACTCTATAAAAAGTACTAGTTTTCTTTTCTTCTATGGAAATATTGATAATTATTGTTCCCAAGACAATACACCCCTTTATTACCAAAAAATGGTTTGGTCCGATCATACAGTGTGCGTGTTGCATGCATGACCGGGGCACGCATGCAATCACATCGGACTCCAACGAAAGAGTTCGCTCTCACGCGTATACGTACGCATGGCCCACCAGCCGGCCAGCGCGGCAGTGTATACCGCCAGCGCTCGGTAGCGAACCTCGGTATCTTTTCGTGGGATGTGCTTCCACTGTTCGTTTAAAAAAATGATTTGCCTCAGGTAACAATTGATAATTCGTTTCAGCAACAGATCTTATTTTATACCAGTACATTTAATACACAAGTAGTGAGAAAACCTTGGGTAGTTTTTTTTGTCACGGAAAATGTGAAGCGTATCGATAGCATATCGGTTAACTTCAAGCGTATCGGATTTTTTTCGAAGCGTATCGGCCCGATATCCTATTGTATGCCTGGCTAGAAGCCTGGTAATGACAACGGACTAACAAAGAGATCGATGTTGTTATTGCCCTTGTTAACAATATCAGTCGAAAAATAAAAACTAGAGGTTCGCGTTTGTTGTTACAAACGCAGGCAATTTGTTAATTAAACACTGCCGAGTTGAGTAATGAATATGTTTTTGTAAGAACAAGGATCACAAATTGAATCCGTTCCAGTACAATCAATTATTTTGTTTAAAAAATGCATCTTTAACTGTGTGATAAATTTTGGTAAACATTCAAGTTATTTCTGGCTTAATGACGTCATTATTCAAAAACGGGAAGTGAATACTGATTTCGTTCGGAGTGGATAAATGTTTGTTGTGAAGTTGAATAACGTATGAGAATATGGAAAATATAACTGTATGTATTCATAACACCTAACTCCGGTTTGATGACGTCACAGTATTCGGAAGCAAAAGGTAAACATTGTAAGGGATATCGTTATTTGGGCTACGAAGATATACGACATGAATCAAATGATAGAATTAAATTTAAAATAGTTTTCAAATTCTCATAGAAGTAACTTCCGGTATCATGACGTCATAAATTTGAAACCTTGCCAAATTATCTGTGGTTAATCAAAGAATATCAAGGGTCGATTTTGTGAAATTTTAACGGATGGTTTTCAAATTAAAGAAAGCAAACCCTTATTAATATGCCGCTAGGGAGCGCCCTTTTGAAAGATGACGTCATCACACTGTTTTGTGTCTGGCATTCCTCAAACACTTTCATAAATATATGTCTGTAGTAAAATGCTTCCCCTTTTGAGTTATACTCGATTTTTATTGCACTCCCGGTAACACCGGAAGTAAAGGTCAAGCGGTTTGCGTCCAGGGACAAGAATTGTTTCTGACAGCATAGTCTACAACCTCACGAAAAAACGAACACGTTACTCCATTTAGTTTGTCAAAATTTGCCCTGAAATCACTTGTAATTTGATCCCTGATGACGTCATGATGACGTAACAAAATCTATGGCATCTTCGTAGCATGGTACAAGTTCACAATAGGTTTCTGGGTCATACCGTGAACGGTTTGGAAGAAATTCTGCTTTGTTTTGATTTCAGGCTTAAGACTTCATTTAGTGAATTCACATAACTTTGACCTTCCGGTAGACCCGGAAGTAAAGGTCAAACGAGTTCACGTACACAACAAAAAACGTTTATCAATTCATGGTCTATCCGATTACGGAATACAAACATCATTGGTTATTTTGTTCAAGAGTTATACATGTAGGTGAAAGTAATTGATCACTTTTTCAGCTGAAATCGCTTGTAATTTGACACCCGATGACGTCATCATGACGTCAGAGTAATATGCACCACTAGGGATGAGGGTCGATATATATTGAAAGTTACAGGTTCATATCATGGACCGTTTAAGAGAAAAAACGCGGAGAAGTATTGTCCAGAAAAAAAATAAAGCTTTACTAGAGGTTTGCGTTTGTTGTTACAAACGCAGAGTGGTCGGGCAGGCATTTTTTTCATTAAACACTGCCGAGTTCAGTTATAAATATTTTTATGTAAGAACAAAGGATAACAAAATTAAATCCTTTCCAGTACAATCAATAATATTGTGATAAAATTCAGTAAACATAATAATTATGTACACAAACAAGTTATTTCTTGCTGGATGACGACATTATTCAAAACGGGAAGTGAATACTGATTTAGTTCGGAATGGATAGATGTTCATTAGGAAGTTAAATAACGTATGAAAATATGGAAAAAAATAAGTGCTTGCATTCATAAAACTTATTTTCCGGTTTTATGACGTCTAAGTATTTGGAAGCAAAAAGTGAACATTATAATGGATATCATTATTTGGGCTACGAAGATATACGACATGGATCGATATAAATTAAATTTAAAATTAGTTGTTTTCAAATTCTCATAAAAGGTATTTCCGGTCTGATGACCTCATGAATTTGAAACCTTGCCAACTTATTTGTAGTCCATGAAAGAATATCATAGGGCGATTTAGTAAAATTTGAATGGATGATTTTCAAATTATACAAACACTGTTTTATGTGCTGCTAGGGGCGCCCTTTCGAAAGGTGACGTCATCACAATGCTTTTTTTTGTCCCACATTCATCACTTAACACTATCAAAATGATATATGTGTAGTAAAATGCTTTCGCCTTTGAATTATATTCGGATTTCATTGCACTTCCGGGAACACCGGAAGTGAAGGTCAAGCGGTTTTATGCCCGGGGACAAGAAATGTTTCTCATGGCATAGTCTACAACCTCACGAAAAAATGAACCCGATACTCAATTTAGTTTGAAAGATATTGCCAGTGTTCTCCAACTTTGAAAATTAAAGGTTGGCGCTGGGGTCGGCGGGGACTCCTGCGAGCGCGGAGCGCGGAGCGCGAAGCCCTTACGGCGTGGGGTCCGGGGCCCGCTTAAGGGCCCCGGGAAAATTTTGGATTCTAGATGCTCTGTGGTGCAATCTGTGGCGATTCTCCAGGCCAGTTCCCCCGATTTTTTTAGCATTCAAAAATTTCCTTTTCAACCTAAAGCAGACTTCTCTCAGATCAAATGACACCTTTTTGTAATTTTGAAAAACAAAATGGGATACAAATTACGTTTTTTTTAACGCGATTTTATGGGTGGTGCCGGTGCCGTGCGATCGTCATCTTTATTTTCATGTTGCGTTTTGTCATTGTCATCGTCATTTTCCCCCCAAATTTCCCTCTATTTATGACCTACATGTACCTGTATGTTCTTAAATGTCGCCAACTAGTTTGGTAAGTCAAATAAATTAAAAGTGGATTTTGTTCTCTTAGGGAACCGGGCCCATACACGATCGCCATTTATAACTTTTGACAATCGGCATGATCGGAACACCATGTGCACGCGTGTTTTGGCCTCGAGCTCGTTTGCCTCGTACACATCAATGCGTATTATATTGTGTACCGCGCGTGCAAGCACTGAGAAAAAGAAAGTCGGTTGGCTGCACGTAAGATCTGCCGTACGTACTCCTGCTGGTGTGTGTGTGTACTAATACAGATACGTATATTTTTGCGGCGGGGTTGTCGCTACTTGAAGTATCGGCACACTTCGGAACTGGGGATTCAGTTGTCAGTGTGTGTACATCGCGCGTACTATAGTATAGTACATGTACGTACGGGTGAATGGGGAAATCGCTGGTGTTTGCAAGGCCGGCCGTGCGTGTGATTGATTCAGCGAGATTTTAAGACAACCCCGATCGGGCTGGGATGACATCGAAATACATTGTTAATGTGTGGAAAAACAACTGAAATCAATTATTTTAGTTGTAAATGTACACTGTAGAGTCAAAAAAATTAAACCTGGCGGCAGGATTTTAAAGCTTGGCGGGGACTTCTTAAACATGGCGGGCGCCGCAGAAAGCATGGCGGGGCGCCAGGTTTGTTCTACATGTACATGTTGGAGAACACTGTATAGCGCAAACTATTTTGTTAGAATTTACCCTGAAATCGCTTGTTATTTGATACCTGATGACGTCATGATGTCATAACATTTATAACACCTTCGTTACATGGTACAAGTCACAATAGGTTTCTGGATCATACCGTAAACCGTTCGAAAGAAATTCTGCTTTGTTTTGATTTCAGGCTAAAGTCTTCATTTAGTGACTTCACCTAACTTTGACCTTCCGGTAGACCCGGAAGTAAAGGTCAAGCGAGTTCACGTACACAATAAAAAATGTTTATCTATTCATGGTCTATCCGATAACAGAATACAAACACTATTGATGATTTTGATCAAGAGTTATAGATGAAAGCAATTGGTCACTTTTTCAGCTAAAATTGCTTATAATTTGACACCCGATGACGTCATCATGACGTCAGAATAATATGCACCACTAGGGATGAGGGTCGATATATATTGAAAGTTACAAGTTCATATCATGAACCGTTTAGGAGAAAAGCCGCGGAGAAGTATTGTCCGGAAAAAAAATACAGATTTATCGGAACAATAACAGAGAGTGGTTGGGTTGTGCCCAACCACTCAACTAGAGGTTCGCGTTTGCATAATATATTATATATGTCTGTAGTAAAATGCTTCCGCTTTTGCGTTATATTCAGTTTTCATTGCACTTCCGGTAACACCGGAAGTAAAGGTCAAGCTGTTTTGTGTCCGAGAACAAGAAATGTTTCTCACGGCATAGTCTACAACCTCACGAAAAAATGAACACGATACTCTATTTAGTTCATAAGATATAGCGCAAACTTTTTTGGAAAGATTTCCATATACGAAGTTCACTCAACACTCTGTGTACAAACCTAGTATGAGAGTGGACTGAAATATTCTAAGTGTTTTCTAAGAAAATGCTTGTATTTTCTCACTGCTCAAATTGACTTTGATGACATGAAATTGCTATCTGGGGGCTTGTCAGTCAATACAGAGGAAAACAAGTAAGGTGTGTTTACAAACACAAATGCCCCGCAACCGTGACTGTTTCCAAGACATAACACCACTCTTTTAACATCAACTTACATGTACCTTGGTCACATGGAACATTCATTGACAGCATTAGTGTCTTCTGTAGGTTTTAAATGAATTAATCCCTAATCCCTATGTTCTCAGATTAAGATTTCTATTGTTTTAGCCACTGTGACCTTGACCCTTGACCTTTCGACCCCTAATGTGATAGGCCTATTTGGATTACCAAGAACGATCCACAAACCAAATTTGAAGTTCACTTGTAAAGTATTTCTCGTTATTGCGCTGACAAAATTTCTTTTGTTTTAGCCACTGTGACCTTGACCCTTGACCTTTTGGCCCCAAATGCAATAGGCTTCTTAGGATTGCCAAGGACAATCCACAAACCAAAATTGAAGTTCATATGTAAAGTATTTCTCAAGTTATCGCGCTGACAAAATTTCTTTTGTTTTTGCCACTGTGACCTTGACCCTTGACCTTTTGGCCCCAAATGCAAAAGGCTTCTTAGGATTGCCAAGGACAATCCACAAACCAAATTTGAAGTTCATATGTAAAGTATTTCTCAAGTTATCGCGCTGATAAAATTTCTTTTGTTTTAGTCACTGTGACCTTGACCCTTGACCTTTGGGCCCCAAATACAAAAGGCTTCTTAGGATTGCCAAGGACAATCCACAAACCAAATTTGAAGTTCATATGAAAAGTATTTCTCAAGTTATCGCGCTGACAAAATTTCTATTGTTTCAGCCACTGTGACCTTGACCCTTGACCTTTCGGCCCCAAATGCAAAAGGCTTCTTAGGATTACCAAGGACAATCCACAAACCAAATTTGAAGTTCATATGTAAAGTATTTCTCAAGTTATCGCGCTGACAAAATTTGTCCGGACACACACACACACACACACACCCACCCACCCACATACCCACCCACCCACGGAAGGACAAGGCGGAAACAGTATGCCCCTTCGGCTTCGCCGCGGGGCATAATTAGTGAACTTCGCATATGGGTCATTCCACGAAGTTGGGTACACAATCAATGCATCAGTGACAGTGGTCCAGTGAAAACAAAGTGCTGTTATTTCTTTTTTGACAAATTAATCACATTTTTTATCGATCCTGATTTATTGAGGATGAATGGGTGAACAGGAAAAAAATATTTTTCGGGACCTCCAATTGGTCGAAACCCACACTACGTCACCAAAATATCATGGTATCCATAGTTATTTTGAGAATATTTTGGGACATGAAAAATACTCTGTCTTCAATGTACGATTCTGTGTTCCCAAGGGTATATTTTAAATAATGTTTTGCAAATAAAGTTGAACCAATAGACCATTTACGGTTCCCTGATTGTTATTTATTCCATGCGTCTTGCATTTCTGGAGTATCGATCACGGAAGTCTCAGCGCACATCGTAACATTTCATGTCAGCAATGTTACGAGGTGAGACCGAAATTTACCGACATATTGTAAAATGTCAGTGTCATTTAGAAGACCCAAATAACGATTTCCACGAGAAACAGTAGCATTCCATTCGTATCCAACCAGAAATCATGAAAAAAACTACACGATTTTTAAAAAACAACCGTGCTTATTCACTGGGAGTTGACCTCGCATCCACTAAAAAACGTGACGATGTGATAATTAAATGCGATCGCGCGTGCGCCCTCTATTGATTTTCTGGATGAACGTCTTGCGATCAAACTACCCGGATGCAACCCTTGCTTTGTTGCAAGAAGAAACCCGCGTGCTTTTGGCAACTTTTCCATCGTGGGTGCCAATAGTTTTGGCGTCATTTTGTTACGGTGTGATGTCAGTTACGAAGTATACCACACTCGGGGAGGACACAAGGGTTAGATTACAGATTTACCAACACGGTGCCTGGTAATCCCGAAGAAATACTCCCTGTGTATGCTGAAACATGAATAACATCTCAAACAATTGTTGCAGTATAGTTGACGCGCTAAAACCTGCACTTTAGCTACAGAATGGATACGAATCAAAATGGTAACCGTGTGACGATGTGATATTCCATTTCCGTGATTTGGCATAAAACATGCTCATGCATGGTCAAATACTCCAGGTTCTGCATGGAAAGACCTGATTGGTTTTTTTTAACATGGAACAGGCTAAGCTTTCACAAATTACGCTAAATATGTGTCCCGAAACCCTAACTGAAATTGCACATCGTAATGGAAATATCACAACGTGGTTTCCATGTGACGGTGTGGTACGATTATGTGTTTTGGCCTGTGCTTTTGCCTGCGTTGGATGGTCAACGTCTGATCTATTAAAAATGGGGTCCTTTTCATTTATCTGTTTGAAGGGGGTTCGAAAGTTGGTGATTTTAACTGAAGTTAGTCTAAAATAAGAGGGGAAGTGTCAAAATTGATTGGTCACAGGCCAGGATACCGCCAGACCATTCCATTCTCATAATGGGGGTGGAGCATCATGTGATTTTCTTTTTCTGGTTTGAATTAAGATATTTCAACATTTTTTTCAGACAAAAGAAACAAAACACATAAGAATAAATAGTACAAAACTAAAAAAAAATCTTCCCCTTATATTCATCCATTTGGGAATGGTATATCCATAGAACAATGCATCCAACAACACTGTTATGTAATGGGTACTAGAGGGTGGGGATGGAGTGGGGAAGGGGAAAGGGGGGGGGTGGGGTAGGGGAGGGTACGGTAGGGACAGGATACGGGAAGGATGGGGACGGCAAAATGGTTTAGGCATCACATCTTGAGATGTTATCAGAACGTTCGATAATTTGGCATCCATGTTACATATGTGAAACCCAACCCTGTCCAAAATGGGAGTCTCAAAGCTAAACTCTCTCACATCTTTAGCTGATGTTTCAAATTTGTTCATTTTTAATTAATATACCGGTAAATGAAGTTTTACTCATTTTTTTATCAAGTTTAAAGTTTATTACCTGATTAAGACTAAATTGTTTGTGATGGACTTATGATGGACTTGCAGGGACTTGTGATGGACTCGACTACTGTTATGTAATGGGTACTAGAAGGGTGGGAATGGAGTGGGGGAGGGTGGGGTGGGGTAGAGGAGGGTGGGGACGGGATACGGGAAGGATGGGGATGGCAAAATGGTTAAGGCATCACATCTTGAGATGTAATCAGAACGTTCGATAATTTGGCATCCATGTTACATGTGAAACCAACCCTGTCCAATATGTACATTGTGTAATGGGTACTAGAAGGGTGGGAATGGAGTGGGGGAGGGTGTGGGGTGGGGTAAGGGAGGGTGGGGATGGGATACGGGAAGGATGGGGATGGCAAAATGGTTTAGGCATCACATCTTGAGATGTAATCAGAACGTTCGATAATTTGGCATCCATGTTACCGGTACATGTGAAACCCAACCCTGTCCAATATGGGAGTCTCAAAGCTAAACTCTCTCACATCTTTAGCTGTTGTCTCAAATTTGTTCATTTTTAATTAATATAAATGAAGTTTTACTCATTTTTTATCAAGTTTAAAGTTTATTACCTTACAATCCATATATCGGTTTCACGTGTAACAGGACACCAATATTTTGGTGTCATTGTTACATGTGAAACCACAAAAATTATTTTGCATGGATACTGTCTTGTGTAAAAGAAATGGTAACATGGCAAAATAAGTTGAATGTGGGTTTGCTTCCTTGTGTTTTACACATGTTTGGTGTAGACAAACATTTTTGGAACAGACGATACAAGAAAAAATGTGTATGAAGGGCCAAATTTATATAATTTGCCCATTTCATGTGAATGAACACAGCTGATTTCAATAATCTCATAACGATTAGCCAAAAAATGTATGAATTTAATTAATGTACTTATCAAGCCCTTTTAAATACATTCTATACTTGGAGCATATCAATTCTATAAAATAACAATGGGAAAGGTGATTCCTCATGTTTGGTGTCCATGTTACCTGTGAAACTTGGTTTGCATCTGTTAATAAACAACACTGTTAAAAATAAAACGTTTGACAAGATGTCTCAAAATGGTATATTATTTTAGACACTACATATATGTCAGCATCTAAAAAAGTTATTTTAGTGCTCTTCACATTATTTTGAAAACTCACCCTCATGTCACACATTCTGTACCCATATGGTAATCTTGCCACTATTTTGTCAAAATATGCCCTTAAATCGCTTGTAATTTGATACCTGATGACATCATGATTAGGTAACAAAATTTATAACATCTTCATAGCATGGTACAAGTTCACACTATGTTTTATGATCATATTATAAACCGTTCGGAAGAAATTTTGCTTTGTTTTGATTTCAAGCTAATGTCTTCATTGTGAATTCACCTAACTTTGACCTTCCGGAAGCCCCGGAAGGAAAGGTCAAACGACTTTGACTTTATAATCAAAAATCAGATCACAAAGTATGAACGTGATCGTTCATTTTGTTCATGAGTTATAATTGACGGAAAATTGTCATATTTTGACCAAAAATTGCTTGTAATTTGACACCCGATGACGTCATCGTGATGTCAGAGTAACATGCACCACTTGGAATGAGGGTCATTATATATTGAAAGTTACAAGTTCCTATTATAAACCGTCTAGGAGAAAACCCACGGAGAAGTATTGTCCGGAAAAATAAACCACACCAAAGATTAATACGAACGATTTCAAAGAGTGGTCGGGTTGTGACGTAGAACAACTGACTGTCGTATAAAGAAATGTTTCAGACTCCATAAAAAGTACTAGTTGTCTTTTCTTCTGTGGAAATATTTATAATTATTGTTCCAAAGACAGTACACCCCTTTATTACCAAAAAATGGTTTGGTCCGATCATACAGCGTGCGTGTTGCATGCATGACCGGGGCACGCATGCAAATCACATCGGATTCCAACGAAAGAGTTCGCTCACGCATGGCCCGCCGGCCGGCCAGCGCGGCAGTGTATACCACCAGCGCTCGGTAGCAAACCTCCGGTATCTTTTCGTGGGATGTGCTTCCACTGTTCGTTTAAAAAAATGATTTGAGTCAGGTAACAATTGATAATTCGTTTCAGCAACAGATCTTATTTTATACCAGTACATTTAATACACAAGTAGTGAGAAAACCTTGGGTAGTTTTTTTTGTCACGAAAAATGTGAAGCGTATCGATAGCATATCGGTTAACTTCAAGCGTATCAGATTTTTTCAAAGCGTATTGGCCCGATATCCTATTGTATGCCTGGCTAGAAGCCTGTACTGGAGCCCAATTAGGTGAAGTAAAAAAAAATATGTTTAGCGTCCTGCCTTTTTGAAGAAAAGGAAGGAGGAGGCCCTTTCCCTCCCCCGCACCCCTCCCCCTCCAAGATGGCTGCCATATGCTTCTTTTTTTTTAAACGGCCGCCTCTTGGACTCAGGAAATGACATACCAGCTTTAGGCCTATATGGGCTGGAGGCAACAGACAAAGCGGCCAAAATGATGTCACTGTTTAAAATGTATCATTTTTTCGTTAAAAAATAAAGAAAAAAAAGGAGGCGGCCTACAAAAAGGAAGCTGGCGGGGCCACTAAACATTTTTTTTTTAACTTCACCTTGTCAGCTGATTTTCAATTGATTTGAAAAGGGAATCGTACAATATGTTGTTTGGCTGGTCTAATATTTCTTTCAAATGTATCAGTCAAAAACTGCAAGCCTTGAGCTAAATCTACACCAGCTTTCAACAAATCTTTTGAGCACCAAAATCAGCATCTGTGAATATTTTAAGTGGTTCTCTTACCTCTGGGCTTGTCTACTGTCATCAGTCTCAGGAATGGCTGGTTGCTGCATCCATCACACAACTCATCACACCCACAGCTCAATGTGTGCCTCGTTTGACATCTAGTCATGGTTGGTGCCAAAATGGTGCAGAGAAACTGAAAACATTCCAAGTCCTGGAAGCTTTTGTCACAGATGTTGCATCCTAGTGAGGCGACTGTGCCACAAACATTATGATCAATGGAAGAACAGTGTGTATTTCCAGCACGTATGGTGCTACGTTTCGTACTCATGGTGTTTCGACACAGCATCAGAAATCAAATGAAGAATTTTGGTTGCTGTTGTCCTTTCAAAATCCATTGCCATCTTGCTCGCTGATAGATAACTGTCCAATAAAGTGTTTCGTTTTTTACGGCTGCACGCTAATCTGCTGATGCTAAGTAATACTACAACTTTCATCACTGGCAAGGTCTTGAAATATGTGGATGCTCATCAAACACCAAGGGCCAGCTGGCTCAAAAACTTGCTGGTGATGGGAGGATAGTGGGTGGCTTCCTTGGTAAGAGCAGGCTGATTTCCTGAGAGAGACATGGGAAAAAAATATTACCTTAATTAATTTAAAGTCCAATCAAAATATTTCATATTTTACCGTGGGAATTCAGAAGACTTTTGCCAAACAGTTACCATACTATTTGTGCAAACCACAATGGACGTATTCAATCAGTGAAATTTGTTCTGTAATGGCATTCTCAGTTGCTGTTGCCCAAAATGATCATGGGTGGAAGTACTGATGCCCTCTAGATAGGACAGGCAGTCTTCGTCTTGAATGACTTCAGTATAATCAAAAACCAGCACAACCTAAGGAGGTTTTCCACTAGCAGAGTAAAACAACCAAATAGTTTCATCGTGGAAACAGTAAGAATCTCTTGAATGGAACTGAACAAAACAAAACATTAATGAAATGCATGCCTCCCCTATGTCACATTCACATGTCACTTATGGCTGAGCAGAAAATGTGAGGTGTACATTAATATTCCAATTTTGCCAGAAGAAAATTGTGTCTACTCACTCTACTGATATTCTGGAATTAGAGCTGGACACTCCTCATTTGCTTTTTTTTTTTATACTACCAGTCGTAAAGTATTTCTATTGTTTCTCCTTTTTAAATTTCAAACATATATTAATGTGAGGTTGAAGGATGACAAACAGTGAAAATATGATGTGCAAATACAAATAAATCACTTGATCAGCTGTCTCACAAGCAACATTGAACAAAATTGTCATCACAAAAATACAGCATCAGCTCCAATAGCACATAGCAACATGAGGCCAATGAAAGCCTGTGATTGGTTGTAAGTTGTCCTTAATTTGCATATGCAAATCTGTACTTCAAGGTTACCTTATATGGTATTGAAATGCAATGTTCTCAGCTGACTGAATGCCCTCATACTGGCTGAGTGTTTGTCTATCAAGGTAAATTATAAATTGATAATGTAGGCCAGAGTTTGGGGATTCATGCAAGCTTGGCAACATGCATGGGAAAAACAGGGGGGGGGGGGGGGCTCGGTGCAGGTTGCTCCTAGTTTGAGGCATTTATGGCGATTGTTTATCAACGAGCCTGGTTCCTATAAGTATAAGGGAACAAAATCCACTTTTAAATTATTTAACCTACCAAACTAGTTGGCAACATTAAGAATATGCAGGTGTGTCATAAATAAAGGGCAGGGTTTTGAATTTTTGAGGGTTATTTGGGAGAAAAATGACGATGACAATGACAAAACCCAACATGAAAGTAAAGATGGCGATATCACCGGCAATGTACATGTACCATGAACGCGCAAGGCTCGCTGAATTGCATGGCACCAACCATAAACCGCATAGGAAAATCGTAATTTCTACCCCAAGAAACTGTTCCAAAATTACAAAAAAAGTTGGGCAATGTTGGGTTTTGGGGTCAAGGACAAAATTGTGTTGCTCCGGCATAAAAGGATTAGCTTGGACCCCACTATCGCCAGACCATGTCCGAATGTTAAAAAGGCGATAAGTTGGGTCCAAGTTGATCGGACTAGCCCAAAACAAAATTGGAAATGTTTTTCAGTCTGTCAAATTCATGTCTTATCGTAGCAGGAGTTACCCAGCCCTAAATTTTATCATTGGGTTGTCATTTAGGGCAGGAGGACATTTTTCACGCGAACCAGCAGAGTTGGCAGGTCCCAAAAAAAAGTTGTCCCTGTTACACACTAATTTCAACTGCAACTCACCCAAACCTTGCCTGGAATAACCATTACACAGGTCCTTGAAGTAAAAAACGATCCACGATGAAGATTCAGCCTACAATTGCAGTGAAAAAAAGGAGGCATAAACCGACAACCGTGCGGTCATGGCGAGGACCGCAATTAAGTTAGCCGGTTATCGTGCATGAAACAGTCCTCGGGTATTCCGCTTTTGCGTGACGTCACGCGCCATCAGCCAGTGCAGCCGAACGAACTGGTAAACGCGCTGTGCACAAATCCAATTGCGGTCCTCGCCATGACCGCACGGTTGTCGGTTTATGCCTCCTTTTTTCACTGCAATTGTAGGCTGAATCTTCATCGTGGATCGTTTTTTACTTCAAGGACCTGTGTAATGGTTATTCCAGGCAAGGTTTTTTTTTTGGAACCTGCCAACTCTGCTGGTTGGCGTGAAAAATGTCCTCCAGGCCTAAATGACAACCCAATGATAAACGCAGTGGCTATTGATACGACAGCCGTAACGCATTTCCCATTTTCTATCGTTACGGTAGACTGCCACTTTTATAAAAACATGACAAGAAAATATAAAATTAGAAGGAAAAAAGTGAATTTGAACGTTATGAAATTTGGACTTTATTTCCCTTTTAAAAAAAATCCTCCAAAGCCCGAGGTTAGAATTAGAAAAGGAAAAAAATTCGAGTGCAAAACTGAGATTCGAACCCGCAACCTCACGGTGCAAAATCCGACTGAGCTGTCGCACTGCTCGCTTAAACGTGTGGAAACAAATAATTATATACCTGCGTGCATATCAAAAAAGTATCGTAGAGGGCGCTAAACAACGACTGCCGTAACGATAGCCACTTCGAATGATCAAATTTAGGGCTGGGTAACTCCTGCTAGTCTTTATTGTCATTTTTGCAATGACCGACTTCATTAAGATGATATATGAAGAAAAAGCAGCTTCAGGTTGCAACATTCTTTCCCCAAGAAAGTGCGCCTCCTATGAACCAAAAATGAAGCTGTTTTTATTTAAATGACCCCCCCCCCTCCACCGTCCGCCTCCACCCATCCCCCTAAAAATGCAAATTCTCCACACGTTTTCGGCATCACCAAGTAATCAGTTCGCACTCACAATTTCCCTTGCAAATACTGGAATTACAGCCGTAATTTCAGCTAAAATTGTCCCTGGGGCTTCTAGACACATTAAGGGAGCATGTGACACAAGAAATTTGGTTAAACTCACGCTGTAAAACCTGCTTAAAAATGGATAAAACTCACCTCTCTCTCCCGTCGAAAAAGCAGAATACACGTGCACGGTAGCCATGTTTGATAGATGTGGGCGAATTCTCAACTGACCAATCACAAGGCGCCTTGACCGATATGCATTATTCATAACGTAATGGAGCCTAGTGATTGGTCATTAGTATCCGAGAGAAATGTGCAAATATTTTCTGGGTACAGATTTTTTTCCCCCTGTATTTTCTGTATTTTGTTTTCACACCAAAAGATGCAGGCTGCATTTAAATCAGCTATCTGTTGTAGTGAAGGGGGGGGGGGGATTGAGATCCGCGGTTTAGCATTTAATTTGAATATAGGGTGTTGAGCTAGCTATCTGAAGGGGGGATAGGTACTTTTTAACAATATATAGCAATCATGAGTGCGTGTGAACATGTACATGTACATGTACTTCTATAACCAAGTAAGGAAAATCCCCCCCCCTGCCCCCTAGTCTATGGGATATCCCCTTGCTGGTTTAGAGTGGGCTTCGTTGAACAAAGGATGATACTATTACTAAGACTACCCCCCCCCCCCGCACAAAAATGACTGCCCTGCCCATTAAGTCACTTATCTTATTTTTCTTTGTCATCACAAAAATTATCTATATGGATCAGAGACAACTATGTAATAAGAACCTCATTCAGACAAATAATAGCATGCACAGCATTTAATAGACGTAGCACTTGAAAAAGGGTTATTTACTACCAGTACCACTACCAGCACAATTTGCATTTAATGTAAAAGCAAAGCAAACAAATGGATACATAAACTTTTACAATTACTTATACATTTCTGAGTATGTACATAATTTGTATTTAAGTTCAACTGATGACTGACTTATTATAACTATTAATGATTCTCGACTTAAAATGAATAATTTTATGATTGTTTTAAATGAATAATAAAGACAAAATAAGTAATAAATGTTTGTGTACAATACACATTAAAATGCTCTATGGTGACTACATGTATTTACAACGCAACTTTTGCCGGACAACCTTGAAAATTAGAATCAATGAATTTGACTGAAAATCATTTTAAAGATGCATTCCCCATTCTATTTTCGAATTTCTTATTGAAAAATCATTTTATATTTCAATAAATTAAATTATTCAATTGCTTTTCTCCTGACAATATAAAAGATATTCCCTTTTGAATGAGTCATTGAACAAACAAAAAATCCAGCAACGTTTAGTTATTGAATTATTTCTGCACAAAATTCTTGCAGAGCAGGTTATTTGTGCACAAAATGAAAGCCCTTTATCTGCGGGTTGCAGATGCCCAAAATCTTTGTGGTTAAAACAAGAGGATGGGGTATGCATCTTTAAATAACCTGGAAAACCTTTAAATCATACCAAAAAATATGGAAACTAGCTAGCAAACAATGGCGACCGGGGGGGGGGGGGGGGGGCAGGGGACACCGGCAGTAACCCCCCCCCCCCACTTTTTGAACTATTCTGCTGCAGCCGCTACAAAACTCTACATATTTACAATAGTCTACAAATATCTGTAACCATCTTTACAAAAATAAGTTGTCCAGTTTTGATATGATGGCATTATCTTTCAATTGAATTTTTGTTCAAACACAACATCAGAATGCACTATTTCACAATAATTCAATTCACAGATTTTGTACAGTTGGTTGCCTCACAGTTGCATTTGAAAATTACATTGTACGACTTGGCCCTTATGTGATAAATGCTCAATCATAAATTGATGAAATAAAAATTAATTAGCAAAAAGGGAGTCTAGGCACCCAGCAATAAACAAAAGGTAATCTATACAAGGCAATGAAAAAAATGATACCAAAACAATTGATCTTTCATAGAATCTTTGGAAGTTAGGTTATCTACAACTTGTTTTCAAAATGATTCCCTCAATGAATATTCCATACTATTTTATTCCAATCTGAGTTTGGTTACAATGATATATACAATAAATGTACAATTTCTTTCAGCTAAGACTGGGTTATCTAGTCATTAATCTATCTTCTGTGTAAAGTCCACACTATTTGACTAAATTGGTTTGGAAACAACAATATACAATAAATTTCAGTTAACTATGGTTTGAAATGAACTCTTCCTGCCTGTCAATCAAAGTGTAAATGACCAATGAGATAACAACTGCTGGTCAGGTGACAACGATAGCTTGATCAAAGTCAGTCACAAACATTGTGAGAAATGTACACTCAACAAAAGGTGGGCGGCTTATCATCGCATATAAATTACATTGAATAAACATAATTTACATTATTCTCGAGGTGTCAGTTACAGCAGTTGATGGTGGCTGATTTGTCTTTGTAAAAATGATCTTGAGATCTGCATTACGTCTACATGTTCACAAGTCATCGCAAATCATCGCAGGTCAATATCTAAGACGACATCACAAGTCATCCAGACTCAAGTCAAGTCACAAGCATTTCTAATCACTGGTGATTTGACTTGTGATTTAATTTGTGATTTGGCTTATGATTGACTTGAGATTGACTTTTTAATTCACCGAAATTTGACTTAATTCAACATTTATTTTCACAGTGATTGACTTGAATTTGACAATGTGAAAAAAAACCCTGCCATTTGGCAATTTATTCACCGAAATGTTGGGATATCTTCCAAAGGAAGGACTGATGATTCCACGGCTGTCCCACTGCCCCCTTGGCTCTGGTGATTGTACGATGTTGAGCGGTTGAAGTCCGTGAGCGGTCCCACGGTGGATGATTTCGTGCTCCTGTTGAACATTTCCCAGTTTGCCTTGCGTCGTTTGAAAGTGTCCCGGACCTGGGTCATGCAGTCAGACACAATCAGACAAAGGGTAAACTCAGAAAATGAGTCATAAAGTTTTGAATTTGTTCAATTTTTTTTTTACGGCTGAAGCAGAGACCACAGACTCACGTTTAGTCTCATCTTTAGTACCATTGTTGTAATTGGGGCCTTGTGGTGATTCATTAACCATCACTATTCTGCCACAATTCATTCACAAGTCATCCCCAGGCCCTCGTCAAGTCACAAGCTCTTTAAATGAACTGTGACAATGCTGCATTCCTTTGTCATTGTTCATCTCTTGTTAATTGTGATTGGACTTGGAACTAGACTTGTTATTTACTAATGATCGGATCTGTGACGTAGCCTCAAGCCCTTGCTCTACATCATTCTCCAAAACACTTCAATATTTGCTCGAGGAGAAGCCTAACTGTTAACTGTGAAAGAGAATGCTGAATTCAAACTCCGGTAAATGCAATGAGCTAACTCAAACGCAACTCCATGTGGAGAGAGCTGGTTTATCTGGCGGACTGGCATAGAAATGACACAAAGAGTAAAAGCAAGTTCATACTTGGAACAAAATTTGTGACGTCATGACAATTATTCGCGATGCAAAATGTGCAAAAATTTAAACACTTTTCAACTCCAGTGAAGTTCTCCAAATGTTTTCCGACATTAACTTCGCTTTACATTCGCATATGTGTAAGCATGAGTATGCATGAATGAATAAGTATGAACGAGCCTTAACTGGTTAAACCTTACATTTTGAACAGCATTTAAGGAGATAAGAATGCAACAAACCTCTGAGTTGAAAACACAGTAAAACAGGAACAGCAGCACCCCTTGCAACGAGTTACATATTGTGAAGAGATATTGGAATACCAGGAGAGATGATGAGAGGGATAGCACACCGAATATCCAGGTCAAACCCAGCACTGGCTGCAGCATCAAGGTAGCTTTAGCTACTTGTCTGGTGGAGCAAATTACAGTAATAGTACTGTCAGTGTAACTGTACTTTAGGATTATCACTAAAGCCTGGTTTACATATCGACGTGAAGCTTACGCAGACTGCACAGACAGTACGCGGAATCGTCAGCAAAGTTGTCATTCAAATTTGCCGATCGTCTGTAAGGTAGGCTGTGTCTGTCTGAGTTGCCAGCGACACTTCCGGATGAAATGTTTCCATATCTCTGCGTAGCAGTTTGCAGTTTTGCAATTCAACTTGTCGATATGGAAACTAGGCTTTACATAATTATACAAAGTCTCTTTTTTTCAACGTGGTTGGTGTCTGTGCACAGGTACCCTCTCAATGATTACAAAGGGAGGGTTGGGGAGACCATGGGAGGGACATTCAAATGCATTACCAATGCTCATGTGGAGACACTATCAGAATAAAATAAGTCATGTGTACTTAGCGCTGTACGTACACAAACCAGTACACACATGCAGTGTGTCCCTCCTACAGGGCCTTTTAAAAGCGGTCACAAAGCACCATTTACTGTTCGTGCATGGAGTCTATAGGGCAGATGAAATAAAAGACCAAACAAACTTTTAGCGCCGTTTTAACTCTTCTTTGTTTCAAATTGATTAGAATCAGTCTTGTACTGCTGACTGATGCACTTGTGGCAACACAGGAGTTGATGCTTGCTTTACCAAATCTCGAGAAATTTTTCATGTTTAACTTTGGAGGAAAAAGAAAGACTTACTTTGTTTGGCTGAGTCCACTTGTTGCATTAGCAGCAGTGAGTTTGAAGATGACCCGGACCACACGTATGAGAATAAAGGTGTTGGCTGCTACGACGGCCAGCATGGGTGCCACAAACATCCAAATGGAGTTATCTGAGGATTGCAGCCAGCACCTAGAGAGGGGCAAGACAAAAGCTAGAGTATTGTAACACATCAGGGACACTGTCAGACCAATTTTAATGGGGAGGGGGAGGGAAGGAGGGAAGGGGGGAGGAGCGAGTGTGACAACAAATGTTTCAACAGACCAGCCATTCTGGAATTTAGCCAGGGAATTTTTTTTTCGGTCACCCGGCCACAAAATCAAAAAGTGGGAGGGGAGGGTAGGAGGTGGGAGGGGGGGGGGGGAGGGGGTCAGCTGTCACACCCCCACCCTTTACCTATGACCCAGCTCATATTATTGGAATTGATGTGCCTGAAGCATTGCTCAAATTGTGCCAGAGCCAGGGGCCAAAGGTAAAAAAAACCCTAAAACCGCATGGTTCTCACACAATATGCCATTGTATTCACCTGTAAAAGGGGGCCATTAACAATTTCCTATTGCCAACTTACACATCTGATTTGCGAATGCTGTTCGAGAATACACCAAATGTGACAGCCGTCAGGATGATCGGAACTCCTAGAAAAATGATACAATTGAACAAAATCTATGGATCGTTGTGTGTCTTTTCTTCTGGATATAAAATGCCAGGTTAGTGGATACCTGTGAGGGCAGAGATGGTCACTGTGAATGATTTTAGCTGCTTTGTGCCGAAATGGCAGCATCAAGCTTTATACTCCCCAGGGAGCTGAGATGGTCTTTGGAAGGTTTCATTGGCTCAATGATGTAGCGCCTTGAGCACCAATACTGGTGGATATGTGCGTTTTATAAATAGAGTTAAGACTCAAGAACTCACCCCAAGCAACAGGCATGTACAGTTTGAGCTTGCTCCTCTCGATATTAAACACCACCACGACCTGCAGATAGAGGTGAACGCCCTCAATCAACATCCAGAAGAAACTGGCCATGTTGGTGTAGTAGATTGCCATGGCAACCGCTATGCACCCATCCTGGAGGCAAAATATGAAAGACCATTCCAAGTCGGTGAGTGATAACGATCATCATTTATTGCTTGCTTCATTAACGTGCATCTTAGAATCTTCAAATTCAGGGATGTAGAACCATCACATGTAAAAGTTTGCAAAAGTTGCCGTCACATTATTCCACGTTGAGATTGGGAGAAAATAATTTTACACTTTTTGGCGATGCCCATATCGGGACGAATCCCCAGAGCTATGCAATGCAATTGTCTCACATAAACCTTTGACCCAAACATAAAAAATAGTGATAAAACTTCTCATTAAGACCTTTTGAAATCCACAAATCTGGACAAAAATCATCCCTGTTATGTAACTTTTTTTGAACATTTTCTGATTGAAAAGGCTGAGCGAGATGCTATATGTCAGGACATCCAACTGAGAAGTAACATAAAAAGAAGAAATTACAAATTTTACAAGACTGTACACATTTTCTTTCAATTTTTTAATTTGTGATAAAGTAATATAAAGTGAGATAAGAAAAAGCTGGAAAAGAGCACTCCAGCGAGGTCCAGCCCACCCCCCCCCTTCCAGCAAAAAGAAAAATGGTTCTGGATCCATTTTGGAAACTCAACGAAGTCTAACTGATATTTGAAATCTGTACTCACAGTGTGTCTTGGTGGGGAATCCAAGAGAAGAAACATGATACGAGCCAGGCCGACGGCTATGGCTAGGTTGATGTGCACTAACACACGCTCAGTGTGTATGCTAACATAAAGGAAACAATAAGATCATCAGATATCTTGCAGATATTTGTAGCCGTATGTACATGACATAGACCAAAAAACTAGCTATGTAAACATATTAAGTTACACGCACTTTTAGGTTGAATAACTGACTATAGAAAACAGCCGTGCAACTGTAAAGCAACAAACAAGAGGATATTTCAAGACTACAAAAGACTTTATACGGTGTTTTTAAATTTTTAATGGTGACCAAGAGAAAAAAAGAAAGAGGAATCAGCTGATCCGAGGAAAAAACTGCAGGCTGGAGAAAAAGATACTGGGGATGAGTAAAAAACAGACGGTCCTATGACCTTGATGGTAAGTATCTGCTATGATGTTTAAAACTTTTCTATAAATGTTGACAAGCTTGTTGAAAATATGTACAAGTGAAATACAGTTTGGAAAACAATCCTCACATTTTTTTTTTTTATTTAATTGGTTGTTCCTACAGTCTGTAACAACTTACTTTAAGAAAGCAAAGGTTCCGACCAATAAGATGACGCCAACTACGGACAAACTGCAGCCGATGTATGATATAATATTCAAAGCCATCTGGTTAGGTTTGGATATCTGCCCAAAAAAAGAAAGAATTTGAACATACATTTAGTTACAACCGGTTTATTTCACCAAACCCGCCGATACTTCTGATGGGCCAATCCATGGCAACAAATTTGTGCTATAAGAGAGTTTTGGCTGGTTTGAAACTCGCGCCCATATCACGTATCCCTGTCAGTTCTACGTGTGACTTCATAACTCTGTGCGTTCTTCTCATACGTGATACGAGAAAGTGATACGGGAACTATGTGTAGACGCGGGATGAGTACACATGCATTTTTGTCGTTTTGCTCAATATTTCTTCCAGTTTAATAATTATATCAACCTCTCATTCTTAATTGATGTGCCAAACATGTTGCATTGCAATTGGAAGCTCTTTAGAATGATGTTTTTGTCCCGACGTGTAGTGAATTTTGAGCATTTTTGGGACATGAAATGGTGACTTGGTTTCCTTAGCAGCAATATATACACAGAGGTGCAATGCCAAAACTGAAATTTGAACGCAAACCTCACGTATGCTTACATGTATCAGCCGTAGTCAAAACTTGTTTTTTCTGGTTGCCGAAATTGTCAATTGTCTCAAATTTCATGGTCAATATATGGCGCGAACTGCGCCCCATTCTAAGATGTGCACATTTTCCTGCTGTACCCACGTGACAAGAATGCGATTTCTTGTTCCTGTGGGCTTTTCAACAATGATAGCTCACCTTGATGTCCGTGACCTGCATGAGGACAGCAAAGCTGGTCAGGTGGCGGCACGCACACATGGTGTAGTTGGCATTGCCTCTGATGAAAGAACATCCACTGGATGACCAACTACCACCAGATGAGTTCCTACACAGACAAACAAACAAGTGAACAGACCAACAGGGGAAATGCCAAACCACTGACACAAACCAATGGACCTCATGAATAATTCATCAAATAACCAAACCAGAAAACTGAGGCTGCATCTGAAATATTTCAGTGTCAATAGTCCGAAATTAAAAAAACGGTGGCGTCCTGAAATGGGGCACAAAATCGGCAGAGTGTTCCCTAATGTGGCGCACTTGAACAAATCTCGAAAAATCCCTCGTTAACATTTAAGAATTCCTTTAACGTTAATAAATCCTGATAAATCATTATTATTTCCACTCAAATACCCAACTACAAGTTTGTCAGAAATTAGTTTCTTAAATTTAGGCTTCGGCATTTTAAAAGGGTTCATTGTGCACTTCAAAATAAAATTGGAAAATCATGGCAAAATAGAAATTCTCTGGAGCTTTGTAGCGGGTACATAAACTCAAGATTTATGAGCGGGAATGTTTAGAGCTTGATGAAATTTCACTTACTGTGAAAGTTGAGTTAAAATATTTAGTCCAGCAAGGCACAAGAGGCAAACAATCAAAGTGCGCCACGTTAGGGGCCGTGCCACGTTAGGGGCAGCGCCACGTTAGGGGCCGCGCCATGTTAGGGTACCTCAATGGAACAGATAAAAGGATAGACAGATGAAGGGATATTACTCACGTGAGGTCCCAGATGTCCCAGTAGACGCATGCAGCTGTGTCTGTGTCTACAAGCAAGTCATCAGGCCTTTCAGCGTTTATCTATAGTCACAGAGAGGCAATATTTACGGCTTTAGAGAGTGCAAATTTAGGCTGACTGGGTTCGTTATTGTGTGTTAAAAAGCATCAACACAAGTTTTCGTATTGCACGACAAAAATATGGAGGTGGCAAATTTTATAACTCAGACTATACACTCATTCTCTGTGACTCAATCCTAGGACAGGTGCAAATCCTGCAGGACTCATGACTCAGACTCAAAGCGATCATCTGTCAGACTTATGATTCAAACTAGCATTCCAATTAGCACTTATCTGCAAGGCTGATAACTCAAACTGGCACTCATGACTCAGACCTACACTCATCATGACTTAAGACTCAGAATATCAATCATTCTGCTTGGCTTGTGACTTAGAACATCACACTCATGTGCAAAACTCATAACTCAATCTGGCACTCATTCTGTCTGACTCATGACTGAAAATGGAAGTCAATCTGCCTGACTCATGACTCAAACAAGTACCTATCATGCCTTGCTCATGTCTCAGAAAAGTACTCATGCTATCTTCCTTGTGACTCAACTGGCACTCATCCTGTCGACTCATAACTCAGACTAGCATCCATGCTGAAATCTGACGAACAAGTTCACTAGCCAATGCCTGTACTCACTTTGCATCATTTTTTGTTTAACAAAATCTCAATTCTGTAAAATTCTCAAATAAATAATAGGGAACAAAATATCTACCCGTTGAACGTGAGTCTGGAAGGTCATATTGACGGGGAAATTTTTGAAGAAACTCATATCAGCTGGCTGAGGTACTACAGAGATGCTTAGGACTTTACTCAAGACGGCAATCTCTGCTGAAGTATTGCCACTGGACACACAAGACAGAAATAAAATGATCAACTCATTGTTATACATTCATACGACATAAAACGTTTAGCAGCTGCAGTTACTAAGGGAATCACTCATGTGCTTTTCAAGTGACTGAATTTTAAATACAACCACTGTTTTAAAGTTCTGTCCACGGATCACAAAAAAGTATTCTTTCAGCGAACCAAAATAATTCACATATAGAAATGAGTGTGAAATGTTTTTGTTTTGCTGAAAGAACACACTTTTTTGTGTGATCTGTGGACAGAACTTTAAAACAGTGGTTATCTTTCAAATTCCGTAACTTGAAAAGCACATCAATGATTTGAAAGATTCTTGCATTAAAAGAAAGCTTATTAATTGGGCTTCCCTATCCTAGATTTTGAAAGTGCTACATGCAGAACTTTATGAAGAAAATGATCAGACCAAGTGTGTTTCCTTTTTTGTGGCTCACCCTGTATAGATTTGGGGCCCCCAAAAAATCAAGTCATTCTGAATGATACTTGAATGGTAAATAAAAAGTACAAAGGTACCAGGGAGAGTAAAAAAAATGTCACCTTTTGGACCCTTAATTTATCATTCCTTTGGAATAAAGCATGCAGCTCCAAGATGGCTACATGCCCAGGGTCTATCTGCAAGGAAGGAATTACCTCTTCCCCGATGCAAAGACCTCCTCTACATCCGTCTGAGATGAATTCCCAATGACTTTGTCCAGATTTCGGTACAGGACGGATACAATGGCAAGGCCCTGATTTGCTTTAAACAACTCAGCTGGGATGATGGCTTGAGTAGCGATGCTTTTGCTAAACTGGTCTTCCGCTGGGACTGATAGTGGCTCAGGATTTCCGCTGCCATCCCACTTCTTGATTTCAGTAGCTGTAAATTACAAGGTGCAATAACATGAAACTGCTAAGCACATTATATGATGCTAACAGTACCCCTGACAGTTTCACTGAAACCTTAAAGGTAGCGTAGATCATTTGCAGCTATCCAAAAAGTAACTGACCAAATTGTTGTTGAAATGCATAGTCGGTTTAAAGATAGTAATGGCACTAAACTCCCTGTGTGACATCGCGTGGTTGCAATCGGCGGAATGAGAACGTGCCCCGGACGCTGATTTCAGGCGCAATTCAAAACATGACTCGTCAAGTTCTGAATTGAAATCCAGATCCTAGAACATTGTTTTCTCGGAATATACGGCATTCACAGAGCCAAAACTTCATCAGGTTAGTTGTTAAGCAGCCGTATTTATTTGCACTTTTCAAAATAAAAAAATAAAAAATCCAAATAAGCCTTATTTCCCTGAGCACTCTGTACATTACAATATAATTCACACTTTCAAAGTCTTAGCGATCTGGTAAGATATGTATTATCACTCATGTTAATGGTCAAAAGTTTGGAAGAGGTGCATGTTTCTGTGGCAAATTTAACGTGTTAAAAACACGGTGTCATGAGGGCCATTGAGCAAGGTTCGCAACCAAGATAAAACATTGCACTTTCTACAAACCGATATTGTCATTGCTGGAGTTGAAGGACTCCCCGTCTTCTGCAAGTATCTGCTCAGCAAGGGATCTCATCAGCTGCTCCGTGGTACTCACAACTTTGCTGGCTGGAGAGATCGTCTCTGCTTCACTAGAGCTATTGGCGTCCTGATAGAAGCCCGTGTACCTGTCGTCCAGAAGTGAATTTGCTACCGACAGACTTGCCTGCAAGAGAAATTCCATCTTATGAATAGTTTGGTTATGGGCTCTGTGCGTCGACAAAAGAGGGCGCCCTTTTACCTAGAAATGACGTCCCATGGACGGGACATTTCACTGGTTGACGTGCACCGTTCCTTGTGTGTGACGCGCGTACACCAGGGGATTTGTACTATGTACACGCAGTGGCAGCGCTTCGCGGCAAATGAATTGCAGTCAGGCAAGATGGCGTCGGTTGGTCACCCCCAACTGTACCTTATTTGCCTGTGAGGGGGTACTTGTGAACGGAGCGGATAGTACCCACTGCTACATAATATCAGATTCGAAATTAACTTCAATTTTGTCACACAAGGTTACAAAAGAACATGCCATTCTGACAAGGTTATAAAAATTCAGAACTTGTGTCTTCAACTTGCTTTTGAAAAAAAAGATGACTCCTTTGCATTATTGCAGTTTATTTTACTCATCCTCTATAACACCTGAGTAGATCCTTGTCATTTGAGATTTTATGAAAAAAATACTTAGGCTGATCTTCAATTTTACTTCATTTCCGGCATGGCCATCCACAACAAATTATAAAACCACTATGATAAGTGTCAGGGTTTGTGTCAAATGTTGCAATTGACACAGTGTCAGTACGGTTGGTCATGTACAGTCGACGCGTAATAACGAGCACTGCGAGCGATATCGAGGCGCGCGTTCAATGGAGCAAAACAAATGGAACCAAAATGCACAGTAATGGAACCAATTTGCATGATGTATGACATAAATCATACAATAGAATATTGTCCATGAAATGGGGCAAATGATTCAATGTCATGTGACGAAATTCCACCAATCAAATGACAAGGATCTATTTAGGCGTTATATAACATCACCTGTACAAATGATTTGGAGTCTTCCAAGGTAGCGTTCTGTAGCTTGTCTGTATTGCCGATGGTGGCGTAAACGTCGACCAACGAGATCAAGTCAGATGCTTCAGCCACTTCAGAGTCGCTGTCTAGAATGGTTTGCACCCCTTTAAGGATCGTTTGGCTCTCCTCCAGGCTGAGATTGACCGTCACCTGCCACACCAAAAACAAAAGCATGAAGAATGCTGTTAGTTATGCATGTGACTTATGTAAAAAAGAAAAGAACCAAAAAAAAGGGTGACTACAATTGTAAAAGTCATTGTCTGTTTGTTTTCTACGGCGCTCAATGATCGAGTACCATCCACTTCTTTATTTACTCATATAATTTATCACGTCATGTTGACATATCGCCGAGAGTATCGGCAAGCCGACTTACCAAAGTCGACTTGACGACTTGTCCAGATGTATTATCTCGCCAAGTCTACTTAATAAAGTCGACCTGGTGACTTGTCCAGATGTATTATCTCGCCAAGTCGACTTCCAGAAGTCGACATGACGACTTGTCCAGATGTATCATCTCACTAAGTCGACTTCCTGAAGTCGAGATGACAACTTGTCGAAATAAATAATCTCGCCAAGTCGACTTACGATGTGGAGATGATGACATGCAAAAATCTCGTTCTGTATGGATATCCCGTTGTTGAAGCACTGTCGTGGATTCTCTCATGTTCGTCGGTGCATTCGAGGTTTTCCCCACCCGTTCTGATATGAACAATAAACTTTTTTATCCATTCATTTCCCGTAATAGCAAATCAGACAAGAGTTTTGCTAAATTTCCGATATTCCAATTTAAGCCGTGAGAGTCCTTTTATCTTAAATATAATCTCAATATGATTTAAAGCAAGTCTTGAATTTGTTAGTGACATTTCAGAAAGGTGTGATTTCCTACCAAGTTTTGAGGAGTAATTTAAAACAAGTTGACAATAAAATATAAAAAAACAACTCCGACCCACATCAAATCTATACCCTACAGTTTATCTCTTGTTCCTCTGACAGTTTATTGTTCATATAAGAACGGGTGGGGAAACCTCAAATGCACCGACGAACATGAGAGAATCCAAAACAGTGCTTCAACAACGGGATATCCATACAGAACGAGATTTTTGCATGTCATTACCTCAACATCGTAAGTCAACTTGGCGAGATCATTTATTTCCACAAGCTGTCATCTCGACTTCAGGAAGTCAACTTAGCGAGATATTTTATATGGACAAGTCGTCATCTCCACTTCATTAAGTAGACTTGGTGAGATGATTCATCTGGACAAGTCATCATGTCGACTTCTGGAAGTCGACTTGGCGAGAGAATACATCTGGACAAGTCGTCATGTCGACTTCGATAAGTCGACTTGGCGATACAATTATGTGATTAAGTTGCCTTACTCTCAGCGACATGTCAACATGACGTGATAAATTATCTGAGTATATAAAGAAGTGGATGGCACTCATGGAGCGCCGTAGTTTTCTAACCGAGAACAGGCTGCAATATTGATCATCTGCAGTGACTACAGAAGTCTTGGTCTCAGACTGAGTTTGTTTTCTGCTCCACCAACACAGCACGCTGTTCTGGACAAAAGCAAGTGTGGTACTATAGTAAGACTAGCTGGCCGTTACCGAGGCTGTCTACTTGATAGCTGTGGGAGTAAGTGACTGAACTGTGTAAATACAAAAGTACATCCAGATTGGACACATAATTGCATCAAAGCTAAATAGTGAGTACAATGGACCAAACCAGATACCAGATAGCTAGTCACTTTGAAACAGCCTTAGTGACTGGCTAGAACGACACTTGCTTTTCACTAAATTAATGAATTTACCTGCTGCAATAGTTCTTCAACTGTTATTTGTGTCTTGGTTGTGGCTTCATTTGTGGATACTTCAGTTGGACTTTGTGTTGTGGATGCTTCTGTTGTTGCTGCATTAGTTGTTGGCATATTTTTTGTTGGGGGTCCTTCAGTTGGCTCCATGGTTGGACTTTGTGTTGTGGATGCTTCTGTTGTTGCTGCATTAGTTGTTGGCATATTTTCTGTTGGGGGTCCTTCAGTTGGCTCCATGGTTGGACTTTGTGTTGTGGATGCTTCTGTTGGGGAGGTATTGGTTGTTTGTGTCTTGGTTGTGGCTTCATTTGTGGATACTTCAGTTGGACTTTGTGTTGTGGATGCTTCTGTGGTGTTTATGTGTATTGTGAGTGCTTCTGTTGTTGTGTGGTGTTGCGTTGTGAATGCTTTTTCTGTTGTGGATCCATTTGTTGTAGATCCATTTGTTGTAGATGTTTCCCCTGTTGTTGCATTGCTATTGTTGCTTTGTGTTGTTGCATTTGCTGCTGGCCCTTTCGATGTTGAAGCACTGGATGCATCCGCTACTGTAGTTAGAATGTCTGGAAAATTTCAGGAGCAAAACAAAGTGATGACATTATAGATAAAATGGTAAGTATTTCTGTTTTAAATACAAAAAAAAAAGATTTTCAATTGATCTAAATTCATGCAAGACAAAACCTTTTAGACAATGACAGATTTTGATTGTATGAAATTGACCACTGCGTTTTTCTCAAAAACCCTAACAGAGGACACACTTTGGCAGAAGTATTGTGCCAGTTAGTGACCTTAGCAGTTGATTTCATTGTACAATGGCTTGCACATCCTGTAGCTGCAATCGGCTAAACAAGAACGTGTAACAGATCCTGATTTCAGACGTAATTTGAACATGACTCGGGAACTTTTGAATTGAAATCGACATGCTAGAATATTGTTCTTAAGCACTTTTGTTGCTTCAAACAAAACAAAATGCACAAAAGACAAACGATCTACCCTAAAGAATACCGATGATTAGTTTCAGCTTATTTGAACAAGAGATCACCAATGTTCCATGCTTATCCATCCATGAATGAGTGTCTTTCCCCATTATCTGTCCATTGGACACAACAGATTCTTCTGTATTTCCAAACTGGGGCTGGTGCTTGCAAATTCTCAGTAATATTTTACCCAATTGTACCCTGTTTTGCATACATTTTTATTGACTGTATTCTGTTAATAGCAAAAACTCATGTGCTCAGAGAGCTGAAAGAAAATACCATATCCACGTCAAAATCATCCCAACTTTGCAGAGGCCAGAATTTTGCTCTGATGCTACATGGCCGACTGGTAGCTATCAACCGAGAAACAGACTTGGTGCGATTTCTCAGAAAGATAGCATCACAAATCTACAACAACATGTATCAGGGAAACATTCACTTAATATTCGCGTGACAGTGAAGGCACACTCAGTTGTATTGCCCGCCCCATCAATGAATAAGTAGCCGACATAAATTGATTCATCAACAAACACATATTCAGGTCCATGGGATTGGCCCATAAATTCAACCATGCCAGGGTCATCTATGGCTGTAGGCTCGGTCCATTTGGCTACATTCTGACCGGCGGGCAGTGTGATGTCGGACGGGCAGCCAAATATCTGAGGGGCTGTATTATCAAGGGTAACCGGGGAAAACAATGCATACGATGGCTCTTTATTGGTTTAATTCATTGTCGTCTGAGTATAAATGGCCATTATATGATCAGGCTAATCACAGAGCAACTCTTACCTTCACTGACTGCTGGAGTTGTCATACCCTGACTGTTTACATGATAGCATCTCAAACTCAAAGCAGCAGTTACCTGTGAATAAAAGAAGGATACAATTCTTGTGAGGTAAATCAGAACATCTTTACATTTCATTTTGGATCTAGGATCTATGGCCTGTAATACAATGATACTGGATGAAACGCTAAAGTCTAGCAATGTGTTTTTACTAAAACTAAAATCTTAAATAAATGTTTGATTTTTTTTTTTACCTCTAAATTTAAATTTCTTTACCACACAGTATCTCTAAAAAACTGACAACTTTTTCGCTGAGATTTTTCCAGGCATAAACAGTACACGTAACACAAAAGAATTCAAATCAAGATCTTTTGAACTAAATGATGTTCTGTCTGAAGCTCTTCAAGTAACTTCAAGCAATTCAGGGATTACTTTAACGTATAATTATACAGTAATAGCTACAGTGGCCTGTCTGGGTTTCTAGATGAACATCTTAAGGAAATGTTTTCTGAAAAAGTGGCCCTTCATCAATTTATCAGTAAAAACATCTGTTTAAAGATGGGAGTTGCCACAACTTTTGTGATGCGCAAGTACTTTCAATTCCTAAAAAAAATTGGTAATACATTGCCTGGAGGACAATTGTTCCCCCCGCCCCAGCGTAAGTGTGCATTCATTGCAAATGTGTCTTGCAATACAACAACAACTAATTCTTACAAACGACAGCAAAAAACTTACCAATAGGAGTAGCCAAAAGGAATCCATGTATGAATTTGTGAGAACTCTTCCGACTGTTGTCAAATTATGAGTTGTATAACTCTGATCTCGCAGAAGTGAATGCCAGGGACTGAATCTCAACTTTCAGCCGAGGGCATTCTGAGCTTTAAACGTCACCTAAATTCTGCAAAGTGATGCTTTGCGTGCTTGGGCAGTAATTCCGTGTCCGTTGTTTGAGCAGAAAGAGGCATGGATAAGTCTAGAGTGTTTTGTTAGGTCTCACGGCCCTGGGGATCAATGTATATATATGCCGTGCCAGCGCAATAATTAAGCCCATTATTTGTGCACTTTCAATCACATTGTCTGATGAGGGGGCGGTTGCCATGCCAACGGGCTGTTATAAATGAGTAAATGCCACTTAGGGCGGGAAACAGCTCTGACTTTAATGCACTTGATCAGCCCGGTGGGCCGAACAAAACAAGCAGGTCTGCTTCATAGCGACCAATCAGCAAAGTCATTACTACGACTGATGACCAAGCAAATCGAAAAAAAGATCCGACATCACATCCATTAGTCACAACTAGGCCAAAGAACGGTTTTATACAGAGGAAGCCATGCGTGTCAGTGAAAGCGTTATTGTGAATTCATGTTGAATAATTAAATCCACTGGCATTATTAGCCAAATCAACATGCAACATTCATGTGATTCCAGAAGGCAAGAAAGTACGTATGACCAAACAAATGCAAATGACCACAGTGGGCAAATAAAGGTGGGTCACATTTTTGCAAGTTACTGTTTTTTTGATGGAAAAACGCAGAAATACATGTAATTTCTTTAAAAGTTGTACAGTAAGGCTCCAAATAAACAAAGGTAAACTAGAGATTCGCGTTTGTTGTTACAAACGCAGAGTGGTCGGGTAGAAAACTATTTTATGAAACACTGTCCAGTTAAGTCATGAATATTTTTGTGTAAGAGCAAAGGATCACAAAATTAATTCCTTTCCAGGACAATTAATTATTTTGTTTAAAAAATGCATCTTTAACGGTGTGATAGATTTCAGAAAACATTCCTTAGTGCACATACAAGTTAATAATATGTTTACCTTTTTTTTGAGGAGAGAAACAAAATACAGTCTCCACATGCAATGAGAGACAACATTTTTTGGCCGGGGCCGGGGGTGGGGGCCCAGCGAGATTTGGCAGGGCTTGCAGACCCAGATCCGGATCACTTCCAAAATCTAATCGATTTGTACTTGTACCCAGGACAACCCCTCAAATAATAAATGAAAATCCATCCATAACTTTTGAGTTATCTTGTTAACAGACAAACCAACAAACAAACCACCGCCGCTTACCAGCTTACAAACTCATGGGACATCTGTGGTTTTCATAGTATAAACAAAAACAAAGAAATTTGGATCCTTATGAATTGCCTCTCTATACAGGTGTAAGTGAATGTAAATTTATACGTTTGCGGTACATTTGGAAAGGCATCTAAATTATTTAATAGCACATAGAAGCTAATTCCGCTGCATGCTCAGCCGATACCGGTTTGTCAAGCTTTCTACCAGCTTCTCCACAGATGATAATTTATTGTTGACACACAATGTCATTTAAATTTAATTTTCAAAGCCTTCTACCATTCTAGTCTTCATTTCTTGAAACAGGAAGGTACAGACTTGTTAGTACCAACTACCAAGTAAACACATTTGTCACTTTTAACGTGTTATTAGTATTTTGCTTGTTGAGGAGGGAAGTATCTTTAAATTAATAATGGGAACACAAAAAGAGTAAACAAAAACAAAGAAATGTGGATCCTGATCAATTGCCTGTCTATACGGGTATAAGGGAATGTTTATGCGTTTGTGGTACATCTCGAAAGGTGTAAATTTAGGTGAAACTTCACAAATTGACTTGATGCATCTAAACTATTAGATAGCATTGATATAGAAGCTAATAATTCCGACACCGAGACTGAAAAAGACAGTTTATCAAAATGCGGCGCGCAGAGGCAATTATTGGTCGTGTCTCTCTTTTGTAGATGTTCATAAAATATGCAAAACTTCAGGTCGTTTACTTCATTTCTACACGCAGCGGCACAAAGACGGATGAATAATGATATCATTAGACTGGTTTTCAATGAAAAGGTATTGTTGTGATGCAAAGCGTACGGTAATTATATTGAGCAGCTGGTAGAAAGCTTGACGAATCGGTATCGGCTGCATGAACAGCGCATAGCTTCATTATTATAATCAGTAATAATCATTATAAACCCACTTTTATAAGCCCACTTTTGGGGTTAAGGGGGTATTTAAGCCCCCCCCCCCCCAATATTTTGTCACCAGCGCTTACCCCCTCCCCCAATATTTATAAATAGTGCCCTTCTTTTATTAACAAGTGCCTTATTTCTGAACAAGTGCAGAAAAAGGCATAAACAAAAAAAAGTCGTGCCCTTTTTTGGCATAGTCCCTTTTTTATTGATTTTTATAGTGTGCATAATCGTCAGTTTTGAATAGCCCCCCGCTATTTTATTTTACTGAGGCCAAATGCCTGAAGAAAAAACGTGTCTACATTTCAGCACGGATGTATAGGTGCCCTTTTCAAGACTTTTTACCCCCCCCCCAATAAAAATGACCTTGCTACGCGGTACGCCCCTGCCTCAGAGACAAATATGCTTTCGCAATAATATTGTCGTCACTTATGTTTAAAGATCAATACTTTAATACATGTACCAATAAATGTATTTTTTTAATATGCTCATGTACATGTAGGTGAAAGAACATCGTCATTTTTCAACTAAAATCGCTTGTAATTTGACACCCGATGACATCATCATGACGTCAGAGTAATATGCACCACTTCAGATGAGGGTCGATATATATTGAAAGTTACAAGTTCCTATCATGAACTGTTTAGGAGAAAACCCGCGGAAACGTGCTGTACGAAAAAAAAAAAAAAAAAGATTTATGAGAACAATTCCAGACAGTGGTCGGGTTGTGCCCGACCACTCAATATGACATATGACTCAAATATGACAATAAATAGTTTGACGTTGGCAATTTGGCTTTAAAAAAATTCAGGTGGTTATACGTATATGGGCCGGGTTTTTTGTGTGGCAAGTTTGCAGTTATTGAACTTCTAAAGCAATACTTTATTACTACTTCCACAGTGAAATGTGATGGGTATATGCCCCAGCGGCAAGAAAACCTTTCTGCTTTTACAAAAAACAAAGTCCCTGAAACCCCCCATTTTTGGGGAAGGGATGATTATATATTATCTCTGGGAACATAATTTGGGGATATACCCCCTCAAGACTTAGTCTAGGGATCAGAGAGCCACGGTCGAACGTCTGATTTATCCTAACATGCAAATTTTATG
Organism: Patiria pectinifera; assembly: GCA_029964075.1. Taxonomy (NCBI): domain Eukaryota; kingdom Metazoa; phylum Echinodermata; class Asteroidea; order Valvatida; family Asterinidae; genus Patiria; species Patiria pectinifera. The sequence goes on from JASAOE010000245.1 coordinate 38,655, forward strand.
CAGCCAACTTAAATGACCAATTAGTCAACTTACAAACGAGGACAGCATAACAGACCAAAATCATGAATCAAATTAACCAACTCTTCCCACTGTATTATCTGTGATGAAATCAACTGGTCCCACAGAATACAAGTAGAAAAGGCACACCGTTCACATTAACATTTGAATGCATTGCCGACTATGCCTGACGCTCACGCGAAGACACCAAGTGTGTACACTCAGAATATAATATGTGTACTACCCCTAACCAGTGTGTGTGTGCAGTGGGTCCTCCCACTTTGGCCTTCAAAAGTGGTCACAACTTAAAGCCCCAGCCATCTACTGTTAGTAGACAGAAACCAAACATTAGTTGATCCATTGGTTGAGTATGGAGTCAAAAAACCTTCATGTTCAATCAGAAATGTCTTTACACAAAATAAAGAAGATGCCTGTCAGTTTTTGTGTTCCACGTTACTGACCACGGCCTCCAGCTATTAAATGTTCTTGGCGTAGGCCTAAATGGATAATGGCAGAGTGTAGAAAGCTTTGCCGATTCCTGCAAAACTCAAATCCTGAGTGATGCCTCTTGTCTTAGCTATGACAATGCCCCGCAAAGCCGTTCTTCCATTTCCGGCCACTGTAATACATCACCATTTTCTTCCCATTAGCTAGGCAAACACTAATAATGCGTACTGTCAAACAACAGAATGGTCTGGTGTTTTTGTAAGTCTGCAAACGCACGTCAAAAACACATTAATTTTAATCAGGGACCGTAGTTCTGGGAAGAGGGGGAAGAGGGGGAAGGCACACAAGTGACAAGTTGAGGAGCTGTTAAAGATGCGTCCCCGTGCTATTTCGAGTTCTAACATAAATTTGTTAGAAGAAAAATCTTCTTTACAGAAGAGCACGCCATGCATCTATGCGCTTGGAAAAAGACCTGGCTTGCAAGATCAAAATGTTCTGGGAGATAAATTTGTAGTTTTGATCGTTATCCAACGCCTGTTTTTGGCTGGCATTCATTTAAAAATCGTGCCGCACCAAGTTATTCCTTAGATTTTTGTGGTGTGAAAGTGTTAAGAACTACTACATATGTAAGACGCCGAAGAGCGCATTTGCTGTGCCTTTCCAACAAAAAATTAGTATTTAATTATTGGAACTTGGATTTGATTGAATAGTGGAACATTCGACCACTGAATTTGAAGCAAAAATGTTTGATGATCATTGATATTTTTTTCCGAGATACACCATATACAGGGTGTTTGAAAAAAAAGGAAACCCAACTTCAAAGAATGAGTATGGACAGACGATATGTTTACTTGCTATAAAACTGGTATCATCTGAAAGCGTAATCTCTATGCTTTTCAATGATACCTTGTTTAGGTTTTCCGAGTCATGCATCACTGAGCATCATTGTCTTGAAAATAAGATGTAAAAATGCAGTTGGTTCACTTTCATAAAAAAAACACCCACTGGGCACGGTGTGCCTATTGTTACAGAAATGTCTGTGAAATGGCTGAATATTAATCCTCGGGAAAATGGCACATTGTTTTGAACGTGGCTTGGTCAAAACGAGAAATTCATGACAAACAATAAAATCCAGTTTTGAAACCAACCCGATTTGTGTTTTGGTTTCTTTTTATGCACTCTTGTCTTCTTCTTGAATACTTATTCTCATGCACACCATGCCTATTGTGTATGACATGAAAGTGAACCAACTGCAATTTTGCATCAAAATCTCATGACAATGGTACTCAGTGATGCATGACCCTGGAAATGTAAACAAGGTATCATTGAAAAGCAAAGAGATTACACTTTCAGATGATACCAGTTTTATAGCCAGTAAACATTTAGTCTGTCCATACTGGTTCTTCAAAGTTGGGTTTCCTTTTTATTGAAACACCCTGTATGACTAGCTTATACTTGATAGATTTTAAAGATGCAAATCACGCTAATATTCCTCATTAAGCTCGCAAATACCACAAAATGTTGCATTCACCTCACATTTCTGGAACAGGCCTATTCTATTTTTTTTAAATACTATTCGTATTTGATCAAATATTCTGATATTTTCAACACAGCCCTATGGTTTCTATGTCGCTCTAATATTTAGAATCCGGCACAAATTCTGGAACATCAGTCTGAAGCAATTTGATTTTTTAACAAATGGGGAGATTTTCTAGTAATCTGTTGTGTTATTTGAAATTCACGCCAAACCTCTTATTCTCAAATCAGAATTTATTCAGACAACTTCTTGGGTGTGTACTGACATTGTGGGGTTAGGATAAGCTGAAGGTTGTTTGTTTTAAGTGAGGGAAAGAGTCAGTCCCATCTTTTCCCAAACTCTTAGGCTCGTGCTGGTGGAATAATGTGATGCTTGGAATTTACATGTAAACAGAACAAAACAGACAAGACTATGTATGGGATTGTGTTGTCTTTTGTGTGAAGTTTAATTTAGACAAAGTAAAAAAAAAACCTCATTCTGGTTATTTTCATCTATAGTGGCCAAACACATTGAGAAGTGTGCACAAATATTTCCACAAACACATACAAAACTAGAAGTATCCAAACCCTGTTCTACTTCATGACAACATTATTATCAAATCGTTATTTTTGTAGACCGATTTAAAAGACACGTGAGCAAAACCTGCTCTTCACGCCACTGTTACTTCACTATCAACACTCGACAATGGACCCGTCAATCTATGAACTGGCAGACTAAACTAGTGAAACACAGGTAAAATATAAATATGTTGGTTTTTTTTGTTTTTGTTTTTTGTTTTCTTTAATAAAAGGGCAAATATGTGGCAAAACACAGAACACAGTCCAAACGAAATCTAAATTCACACATATTACGACAATGCCAAACTGTACATAGAAACCACTTTTCCTTTTTTCTTTACAAAACACAATGATTCAGCCAATGTTTTTAAGTAATTGGTGCAGTGTTGCCAAGTCAACTTTTGTGTTGTTTATCAACAGCACTTAATGTCAAGCTTTTACAACAGTGACAACACACACAGAGTGCTCAGCGAAGTAGACTATCCGTCAAAGAAGTAACTCTCTCAGGCCAAACTTGTCTCAGGATAAAAAGCTCCATTAGAGGGTCTTCGGAAAGGTAAACATCAGTTCAAAAAGGTCTAACAAGTCCATTCAATGATTTTTTTTGGAGCCGTATTAATTTGTAAAATGTTACTTTTGTGGTAACACCCAAAAGGAGCGATGTGGATTGTGACGGTGTTCAACTACTGATGAGGAACATGGTGCTTGTGCTCTTGGGCAAGACTCTTTACTTACGTGAGCTACTTTTTGTTGTGAGCCAATTTTCCATCAGATGTTTCTCATGGAAAAGCTCATAGCATGCTAGAAAATCAGCAATGGATTTTTTTTTTTATTTCTGTCTGGAAGAAATGGATTTTTTTTTTATATTTCTGTCTGGAGCACTGAACTCATGGTCTGCAGGTAATTCTGCAGGTTGTGGGTTCGAGTCCAACCTGGGGTTATGGTGCAAGTGTGCCCTTTAGAAAGGCAATGTGTCACTCATTGCTTCTCTCCACCCAGGAGTAAATGGGTACCTGTGAGGGCAGAGATGCTTATTGTGATTGATTTTAGCTGCTTGGCGCCAACATGGCAGCATGGAGCTGTATACTCCCCAGGGAGCTGAAATTGTCTTTAGAAAGTTTCATTGGCCCAATGAGCAGGGTAATAATGATGTAGCGCTTTGCGCACCAATACTGGTGGATATATGTCCTTTATAAGAAACGCACATTATTAAAAGCACAGCCATCATTCCAGCCAACTTGTATCAAACTTTTTGGGCATCTGAAAGTAATGTTACTCAAATCAGTGCCACCAGGACCCGAACCCCAGCCTTTTCAATTGCAAGTCAAGTGTTTCACCAGCGCAATTCATATCAGTAGACTGTTGTGTATGACAATATCACATCATGATGCTGATGGGGATCGCTTAGCGACGTTGAAATTAAACAGGATAGACCTGAGATTGAGTGACAGGAATGTATTTTCTTGGCTGCTGGTCCGCAATAACTCCTGCACGATGCCCGTGATGCCTTGGACCTCAAAGTGGCGTTTGTTGGTCCTAGGAGGTTCAAAGATTGGATGTGGAAAAAACGGAGTGTAACAAGGAGAGGAACGTTTGCGCTATGCCATAAGTGGCCTATCAAGTCCAGTCAAAAGAATAGTCAGTTTATGGTTAACCATAATGCAACTATCTTCGCTCAGTCGACCACTAATACAGTGCGACTGGTTGACAAATCGTAACTGGTGACTATTATTTGCAGTCACAACCAAATTTACACCCCAAAAAAGTAGACTAGTCATAGTGCTGTAACTTGTCACGGTGCCACGGTTTCTCTTGTTGCTGTGGGTATTCGTGACCATAGCCATGTGCCGTGACTCGTCATGGTGGCACAACTCAACCAATTGTCAACCAACATTCTTTGATTTTACTTGCTTCACAAGAAAAGGCAGCTGTTGAGTTTGCACACACTATGGACTACATGCAGGGGTTACAAGGCCAGTGTCTAATCATTCAAATTACACCTGTTTGTTCACATCTGACAAAGGCAGAGTGGTAAACCATCCATTTAGTGACTATAATGGCCCTTCATCCATCACACACTCAAGGCGTAATCAAGGACGCATCAATTATCACATCAATAACAAATTATAAAGCTGGAGAACAGGCTTTCTAAATTTAAAAAACTATTATTAGCTGGACTTCAGGAAATTGAAATATATCAGTACTTACTTGATTTTGGACAGTTTCTGGAGTATAATGCTGAGTTTCTCCCAGACCTTAGGATCCAGATTGGGAGTGCGTAGGACGGTGGCACAGGCTCTGAACCAGACATCCGTACTACAACTTTCCAGAAACTCTTGCGTAAATGCTAAAAAAAAATACACAAAAGGAATTAGATAGTAGTAAATTTATAAGCATTATGATTTATTATTTTCATTTCTTTTTCCCTGTGCTTTATTGATGTCATTGTTTCAAGTGGTGAAGTGTTACAGTTTTTCTGTTTTAAGAGGTTTTCATCAAATTCGTTGAAACTTAATGTAACTATCAGATTTTGCGGGGAAAAGATCATCAGAAAAATCAGACTTTCGGAAGGAAATTTGAAAAGTCAGAATTCTGATTAAAACAAAACAAGTGTCATGACTGACAGCGCCTACCTGACTCCATAGACATCTGCAGGAAGACATCCACCGCGCTGCTCATCAGAGCCTTATGGGTCATCTTCAGGTAAGGCACTACCACCGGTGTGGCTTGGTAGCGAATGTATATCTCCTTAGCTGTATCTTCCTTGAGATCAGTCCGCAAGACGTCAAATACCTGGGCTAAGTAGTCCACTGCGAATGACAATAACAAGGGAGAAGAGTTAAAGGGCTGCTCACATGACACCAGCAAAACTCACAAGGCTTGAGAAATGTTCTCAGCAAATTGTCTCTCTCCCGCCAATAAAACTTCAGCTGATCACCATGAAATTTGGGGACTTTTCCTAACTTTTATTAGGACTCAATATTGTATCAAAACAAATTCGGAAGAATGTACGTGATAACCATGGAAACCAATTTAAAACATTAGTAATCACAAAATCTGGTTATTTAAGAAAAATAAAATAAATTTGGTTATATGTATTTTTGTGAGGGCACAATGTGACCTCCATCCCCTGGTCATGAGAAGACCCAAAATACCCCAGTCATTATATGGGTCACACGTCAGAAATAATCTCGGTGACTGCATACTATTGTTGTTGAGTTGTAAATCATGGTTTCTAGCAAATGTAGGTTGTATCATGGAATCCTAGGCTTGTACATGAGTCAGTTTCACATTGTGATACAAAATCAGATGGAAATCAAACTAGGTCTCGGCCCTCACCGAGGTACAAACACCGCACACTCAGTGTGTTACCTCCCGAGTGAAAGTTGGAAAAATCACTCGGGTGGGACCCGAACCCACGACCTCCTGCCCTCTAGTGCAGATGTCTCACCACTCGACCACCGAGCTCGGCTGGCTGGTTCGAATCTGATGTTCATAGCAGCGGGTACAGCATTAACTATTAATAAGATGGGATTTTTTGCGTCGGGGTGATGTAAATCAAACTAGGTCTCGCCCCTCACCGACGTACAAACACCGCATACGTACAAACACCAAATAAGATGGCTTTAAAATGTCAGTGACTTAAATGACACAAGCATCTAATATGTGACCGAATTCAACACAACTTGAGCTTGCTTTTGTGACTGGACTGGACTCGACCTTGTTGACTTCATACGCCGATTCAACTTACTCAATGGCTTAGAATGGCTCATCTTGACTAGAGTCGCCAAATGCAATTACTCATATCAGGTCACAAGCAACAGCGACTGAACGAAGACAAAGTATAAATTGGCTGGTCACTAGTTCAGGCTTGTTGACTAGTGATTGATCACTTGTGATAGTTTGTAAGGATGTGATCCCCAAGTCTTGTTGATTTGTACAAAGTGTATAGGAGTTCAACCCCAAGGGACCAAACCATTGACCAGAAAGTCAACAATTATAATAGTAACTCACCTTGCGATAGCGTCTTCAAGATGATGAGGCAAGACAGCATCCTGACATGGAGGTTTGGACTCCTGAAGAACACAGCAGCTTTGGGCTTCTCGTGTAAGCCTTCCTGCATCTTGAGGTCTTCTACCACGCCAGCGAAGCGAACCACCGTGGGTTTATACAGTTCTTCCCCCAGCCGACGGTAGGTAGAGGCAAGTGGGTTGCGTGGCTGGAAATTAAAAAAAAGTATATATTTCATTCTCATTATGATTATAACTCTAATTACAATCCTCAATCCTCCAAAATCAACCAGGTGCTTTTTGGAGGATGCTGGAGGATTGCGGCTGTATGCCTGTTAAAGGTAAATGTAAACATTAGATTTTTGTGCATTTTTGTTAATTTGAAGCAACACAATAGTCCAAAATCTTATGAAGGGAGTATATAAGATAAATTAACTTGTTGAAGTTTCAGCTCAGAGCAGACTATACATTTTGAGAAAACAGAGAAAATGTATGCACAATATTGAAGGTCTCGTAACTGCATTCCATTGCTAACGCACATAAAACAGAAGGCGTCCCGGTACATTTTCTGAAACCACCTTCAATGATTGTTTCCTTCCAAACGATTTCACGTGAAATAGTTTTATAGTTTATAGTTTTATCTAGTAGTAGTACCAGTCCTATCTTCACTTTCAGCAAGGAATTTGATGTTAAATAGGTACATTTCTGTGAAATGGGAGACGTTTGAGACGTTGGTGCGGCAAATGTACCGGTCCTTTCAATTGTTTCCGTCATGTTTAATCTAAAGCGCGCATGCTCAATATGACAAGAGCAATGGAAAAAGGACCGGTGTGTTTGCTGCCACCAACGTCTCATAGGTCTCCCATTGCAAATCCTCCTACGTGTCTTCAACTGTCCAATGGTTTGGAGGATGAATCGTATCAAGGTCTTGAGCTGTACGTTACTTTGTTTATGCACAGCCATGCGTGAATGTAGGCCTACATTATGGGCTCCGTGCGCCGACAAAAGAGGGCGCCCTTTTACCTAGCAACGACGTCCCATGGGCGGGACATTTCGCTGGTTGACGCGCACCGTTCCTTGTGTGTGACGCACGTACACCAGGGGATTTGTACTATGTACACGCAGTGGCCGCGCTTCGCGGCAAATGAATTGCAGTCAGGCGAGATGGCGTCGGTCGGTCACCCCCAACTGTACTTTATTTGCCAGTGAGGGGGTACTTGTGAACGGAGCGGATGCTGAACAAGGCCATTTTGCAGCCTTGATCAAGTCGGAAAGGTCTGCACACCACTGGAAATTAAGCATTCAATTGGATATTATTATGTGCTCACCTGTGACCCTTGACCTTGGTCAAGATGCACCAAAGACCAGAAAATGAACTGCAAGCAAGGTAGATGCATCTTAGAACTGGCGGCTGGCAGGCAGTGTAGAACCTCAACAAGCGAGGGCAGTATCTAGGACAAATCCAATGCAGACACAAACACAATAAGTGAGAAGTAGTAAAATCTGTCACAAGCAGAATATGGCCCAGTGTTTATCTCCAGTTTGTTTGGCATGAAACTACCGAGAATTATTTCTATTCCCCCTGGATGGGATGCCAGTCCATTGTAGGTTACTCCCCTAGTGGGGGTGAAGTGGCTTGCCCAAGGACACAATATATGGCCAGGAGATGGACTCGAGCCCCTGATCCTCTGATCATGAGTCACAAACCCTAACCACTGGGCCACACTCCCTTAGCTCTGGACAAAAGGGTGGGTAAACTATGTGTTACTTTAGTGGTGACAACATAGCCAAAAACGGGTGTTTTTGTGGGTGGTGGGGGAACACAGGAAAGCTTTTTCCCATCTCAAGTCCAAGAGATCTACTAAAACAAACAAATAATACCCAAAAATATTTCATTCTCATAATCGTCATTGTTTTAGAACAATATGTAGATGTTTTCTTATCTTTAACCGAAAAGCAGCTGAACTACATTGTGTGACGTTGTATTTATTCCCTAAATACAGTGTGTGTGCCAACAGCTCTGTGAACTTGCGTCCTAATGTAATTCTTACCTTAGTACATCGTTCTTTAGTAAGCGCTGGGGCAGGCAAGGCCACAGTGGGTTGCTTGCTGCCGTCTTCTGGCAACACATTCCTGAGATGGACGTCACTCAGCCATTCCAACAAGACACCCAGGACGTCATAAACCGCAGTAGGCTGCAGATTCAAGCAAATTCATGCAGTCGATAAAACTCCAAAAATGTGGTATTTTTTTTAACTCAATGTGTGAAACGGTACATAACTATGTGGTGCTAATATAAAGCAAAATATGGATGTCAGAACGACCATTTGTCTGTAGCAGCTTGAGATCAGCGCCATCTAGTCTCCACAATCACAGGTACTCATATAAAACTCCTGGGTGGAGAGAGGCAATTGTAGTAAAGTGTCTTGCCCAGGAACACTTGCACAATGCATGCAAATCAACATTATCCTCAAATGACAGGATTGTGCCTGAGTGTGGAAGCACGACAGCAAGTGCTTACATTTATGGCATGTTTGTTTCCGTTCAACTCATTTGCTTCTGATACCTTGTTCTGTTTAGACACCCCAGCCGTCTTGCTTGCTTCTGTCGCGTCCCTGGTACCCACAGTTGGCCGGTTCTCGGCCTTTGCCTTTGCAGACATGCTGTTGAGAGCCCGCTGTCGTTCGCTGAGTTCCTGCTTGCGTTGCAGGTTGACCAGACGACTCTGAACATTGAGGGCCTGCGACTCCAATTTCTTATTCTGCTCCTGGATTTCAGTCAACTGAGAGAGACAAATGATGAAACCACATAATAATAATAATAACAATAGTGGGTATTTATAAAGTGCACGTATCCACCAGGACTGGTGCTCAAGGCGCTACATCATTATTACCCCTGCTCATTGGGTTCATGAAACAATCCAAATACCACCTCAGCTCCCTGGGGAGTATACAGCTCGATGCAGCCTGTTAGGCGCAAGGAAGCTAATTCAACCACAATAACCATCTCTGCCCTCACAGGTACCCATTTACTCCTGGGTGGAGAGAAGCAATGAGTGACAAAGTGCCTTGCCCAAGGGCACATGCACCATGACCCCGCCAGGACTCGAACCCACAACCTGCAGCTTTACTCACAGGCCACGAATGAGTGCCCTTAACCACGAGGCCACAGCACTCCATACAATCCAACCTGGGCCAATTTCATTGTGCTGCTGAACACAGAAATTTCCTAAGCATAAAAAATAATTCATCTCCAAAGTTGCCACTACTTAACTTTCTGGTTGACATCCTGTATAAGGTTCATTCTTTGAATTTATGGTATAAAGAGTGACATTTTTTTCTGTCCCTGTTACTTTGATACTTTGCCATGGGCGATGACTGCATTAACTAAACTCCCCAGCCTAATTCACTAGGAACCATACCCATCCTGGCAAATTCCAACACAATATGGGAAATTGTACACACACACTGTTGGACTTAGTTTCTGGAGGTATGCCAACCCCAGTGTAAAAGACCATCAGTTTAGGGGAACTGTACCTATCCCAACAGATTTAAACAAAACCTGCTGTTGAACTTTCATGGGTTGTGTTCGGTAAGGGTTAAGGAGTGCATCAGAATTTAGCAATTCCATCATTATGAAAGGAAGTGTAATGTCATTGACAGAGCCATTTAACCATGATATCTAATTGATGACTGAGAGAAATATCCAAAACTCCTAGACTGTAATCTCCTTGACTTTTACCAGATGATGGTATTTGAAAAATAAATTCAGGTTTATTCACTAAGCTCTGTCACAGATATTTCATAATACTTTAATTTCCCAATGATAAAGTTAAAGATATCAGGTGTAACAGGGACTGAAAAAAAAGTGGACTCCAAATTCATAGAATGACCCACAAACTATCCTGTATACACTATCCTGCAATTAGTCTCTCGCCCTTAATTGTTTATGTGCAGCACCACGCAAATACAAATATATTTGCAAGCATTATAAATAAACTCATCATTATGAGATTTGACGGTTTGCATGGTGGAAAGATACTAAGACAAGATAAGTTTGCGGTAGCACCATGTGAATAATTTCGAAACGTTGAGTCCCTCCGGTTCTTTTCAGAACCACACATACTCACAAAAGAGATTTATTCACATGGTGCTACCGCAAACTTATCTTGTCTTAAACTCATCATTAATCGTATAGATGTAACTGTTTCAAGCTTGATTGTGGATATCGTAGTAAGTGAGGAAAGTTTATGTACCTGTTTGCGTAGTGCATCATTAGCCTGTTTGAGGGTGTCAAAGGAAGCCTTGAGTCTCCTAGTCTCCTTGGTCTTATCCTGTAGCTGCTCACTCATCTTATCCAGTTCATTCTGGTGTTGCTGTCGGAAACAAAACAATGAAAAGTTCATTAGTTTAATATGAGGTGTTCATGTCATGGGACTTAATACAGGTTTTGGGTCATTTTTTTTGAAAGGGTGGGGGAATCATAACAATGTGGTGCTTATTGCGCTTTATGACAAAGTCTCAAAGTGTTTTACAATTATTACCACTGTTCATCAGGCCATGAGACCAGTTTTTGCAGCAGCTCGATATCAGCGCAATCTGGTCTCTACCCTCACAGGTACCATTTATACTCCTGGGTGGAGAGAGGCAATTGTAGTAAAGTGTCTTGCCCAAGAACACATGCATCATCTTTCCCGTCAGGGTTCGAACCGATGTACCATCGTACATGATTCGGACACCATTTTCTACTTTTCTTAATACAAAATTTGTCTTCATGAAGGCTGCTGCAGTGTGCGTGA
>JASAOE010000246.1:0-25000 GCA_029964075.1 Patiria pectinifera
ACAATCTCATCTTGTGGGGCCTATGAGAAAGAAAGGAAAAAAGGGGAAAGTTCAAATTATGCAGTACAAGTAGGAAAGGGTAGAAATGGGTCTTTCCTGGAAGTTTGGTAATGTTTTGTGACATTTTGACACATTCGTAGCCATAGTGTAAGGAGTCACTTATTTTACTTCTATGTTATTGATGTTTGTTTTAAACTTTTTCCAGTTATTGTAGATTACATAGCAGTCAGATATTATTCAGCGTGGCACTTTCAAGAAAAACTAGAAATCTTGCTCAAGTTTCCTTAAAAGAAATAGCTGAGATGATTCCCTTGTGACATTCTTTAACAAAAAAAAGAGTCGATGGTAATGATTATAACAATTTAGTTTCATAAAGGATCACTAATAATTCATTTGAAAATGTGATGTGTCAAAATGTCACAAATGGTTCCTCATTTCATTGTGAGACTAAGTTCTGAGCAGTTGTATTTCAAACTTGAATTGGAGGTCTTTTTATATAAGATTGTCTCCAAAAACATTCCGAAACCATTCAAACCCTTCAGTGACCAAAGCATCCAGAGGTGGCAAGAACTGAAATGCCAGTGAGTATCACAGACTGCCAGCATTTGCAATCTGTCAACAATTTTTTTTTTAAACCCCTTAAAAACTTTAGGGTTAATAACATTTAATAATAACATTGATGACATTTCCAAGTCTTCATTTAAATCACTTTGTCTCTTTAGAAATATGCCTACCTTTTCCATGACAACAAACAGCACTTTTATTCTTAACATGCTAAATCATGCTAAATGCTATTTTTTTAAATATAATGTCATTCCTTTTGCACTGCAACACTTTATGTAAACTCTCAGCAGCATTTTAACTATCTCCATGCCTGTACATGTAATCATACATTATTGCAAACCAAGTCAAAAGTTCTACAAAGAGATTTCGGAGAGTCAGTTTCCGTGTAAAAGATGTTTTGTGTCCCGGGTGATGTTTTGCCCAGTTTTATCTTGTCCCACTTTACCTTTTGGACTGCATGACCTGATGGATGTCCAAAATGTTTAATAGTATGTCAAAAGATGATAATGTAAGACCCTAATGGGAATCACTGTCTGTTTTTGTTGTTCATGACTAACAACTTATTTAGGAAACAAGAGTGTAAACAGAGATTTTTACAACTTGGACGTCCACCCTCTATTTTTGTGAAAGAGCGCCCTCTCTAGTCACACCTTTGACACCAGCTATCCCAACTTTTGCCAACTACACAGCCAGCCTAGTTTTTTGGGCAACACTATTTTTAAAAGTTGACCAAAGAAATTGACTGGAGCAGGGTCTTAACCAGCGACCTCCGGATTGCCGTTCCGGTGCTCTAATGAGCTCTCCAGCCCTATGTTAGCAGTTCCCCACTTTGTCAGTGTTTTTGTTCAGGGGGTGCTAGTCAGAAGCTATCAACCTGTCATGAAGCCAGTGATCATGCCCAAAGTCACGATGCTAGCAACATCAGCAATGCTATTATAAGATGGATTTTTTTTTTTTGTGTGCGTCGGGTGATATAAATCAAATTAGGTTTTGCCCTTCACCGACGTTTAAACACTGTATACACTATATATAACACACTGAGTATACAGTGTTTAAACGTCAGTGAAGGGCAAAATCTAATTTGATTAGCAATGCTGCAAACCCGGGAAATAGCAAATGGGGATCACTCACAGAAAATACTGTTGTGTATTACAGTTAAAAAAAAACACACAATTGGAAACTGACTAGGTGCATACATAACACTATTAGACTTGTCTTGTATGTCCTCTCATAGACAAGTTAAGCAACCAACAATCCCTCACATAACAAAACATCTGATCCCAAAAATATCACAACTCTTTGGTTTCAAAATAACCATAACCGCATCAACACAAAGAGTATTAAAAGTGAACCAAGGTGAACATTCCACACCACCGTCTGAGTGCAATATCAATAAATTACTGTGAAATCATAACCAAAAGTATACAAGATTAAAAGTGCGAAAAAGAAATATTCAATCAAAAATTGAAATGCTCTGTAGAGATACAACCTCCAGAGTAAAACACAAAAGGGGAAAAAAATAGTTAATAAACACAATACATTCATTTAATAAGATAAACATTGCATTTGATTACACTAGGGTTAGTAGTAAAAACCAAAAGGAAAACGAAACACAACGTGGTGATAAACAAGGGCGTTATATCAAATGTTGGTCTTGTTTCATGGAGCTTATAAAACAAATATACATGCAAGCTTAATTGTCTATTTCTAGCAAAAATAGAGGACATCAGTCAAATTGCCATGTTAAGCATTATCCTTGTGACTGGTTCGCAGCTCATCTTCGTTCAGCGGGTACATTTTAGCAATATTATCTGCCTAAGCGGCTACGTGAAATTTGAAAGGCGTTGATAACAGTACCACTACAATAGCAGTTGTGCAAACACAGTGTTTGAGTCCAAAATACAAGGGGATTGCATGAAATGCATTTATTAGGACAGTTTTTTTTAAACTGTAATCACAAGTCAATAAATTTTGGGTTCTGTTTACTTTTTTAAGCATACGTGTACATGTCCCAAATTAATATACACAGGACTGTGAGTTTCAGCTAGTGCTGTGACAGTTACATGTAGGACAATGTTTAACAACATTAAAAAGTGAGAAAATATTGTGTGAATTTCTTCGCCAAATTAACATGGGACTTCCTGCAACACTTTATCCTGAACACGAAAGAAATGTGATGGGTGTAAAGTAGGATGGTTTAAATGGTGACGTAAGGAAGTGAGTAGACGTTTGTGGTGACATTATGCGACGATAAATTGTGAGAATATGAGTGCTTTCATGTAGAACAATTTAATAGTGTGAACAGTATGCTCTGGTCATTCTCAGGAGAGACCCCAGAAATATAAAGAGTTGATCACGGAAGCAACTTTCAAGTTGATTTTGTTGAATTCCTTATCTCAATTTAAAAGGACTCAGTGTCACTCCACAGAACCCTCAATCCTGATTCCATGATTTGCCTTTCCTGGACTTCCCTAAAATGTATAATGAACTCTATGACTTGTCAAAGGTTTCCTATCATGCATTTGAGGATTTAGCAATATTTGTGATTACTTTTCCTGGACTTCCCAAACATCTATAAGGAATTCTATGACTTTTCCAGGGTTTCCTATCATGCATTTGAGGATTTAGCAATATTTGTGATTACTTTTCCTGGACTTCCCAAACATCTATAAGGAATTCTATGACTTGTCAAAGGTTTCCTATCATGCATTTGGGAATTCAATCTTAATCACCTAGTCATGGATGTTAATTTAAAGACGATTGCCATCGAAAATGAAACACACATGTATTCTAAGTACTGACTTCTACCGGTACTGACTGAAATATTAGTGAATGCAAAGTAACAAATGAACTATTTCATTCATCTTAACAAAACTACAGGGATTACTATAAAGCATTCAGAACACTACTGCAAAGGAAAAATGCCTCAAGACATGCCCCCCAAAAAAAGAACAAAGAAATTAAAAGAATCAGTTTGAACCAAACAAAACCTGAAAATAAATATGCATAAATTATCATAAATATACAATATTAAAATATGGGCATGCCAACACCCATGCTGTATCGCTCTAAAGCATGCAGTGAACCAAGTGTTAAAGTTCCATCCATCCAAAACCAACCAAATTGGAAAAAAATATATTGGGAGGGAAAAAACCTACCGCATTACCAACGTCATCTGCCTCACCATCAGAAGAGAACTATGAATGAGATTGGGAATGAGGGGAAGGAATAAAGAAACAAATGACAAATGACAAATGATGCTATGTATCACACTACTGTCCTAGTGTACCACGTCGAACTGTGGTACAGCACATACATATTATATTTTCTTACAGCACACAGTAACCGTTCCTACTTTTTTTTTTGGGTGGTGATTTGAAAAAAACACGATTTGCGATTTTTTCTCGGCGGCGATTCTGTAATCGATGTGTTTTTTAAAAACATGGCCTAACATGAGATCATCATTCTGTGCTTACACAGTTAAGCACACACAATTCTGCGCAAGTCCAGAAAGCACAGATTGCATGGGCACAAGCTAAATGTCTTGCTTACCCGTAAAAATGCAAATATACACGTATGTAGTTAGCAGAGATTTCCCGCTTACAGTGGCACCGTAACATTTGGCCTTATTGCATATTCTACCGTGAACGCAAAAGAAACAGCTTTCTCAACAATATTAAAACACTTAAAAGTCTGCCACTAATTTATCTGGTATGATTACACATGCACGCACACGCAGCATTTTCTACGCATTTTTCAAGTGTGTGCCCATGCTCAAGGCTATTTCAAAGCCAGAAAGTTAAGCATGTAGATCACATATTTGTGCCTTACATGAAGGTGCTTAGTTTATGCACGTTATAAAATGCACACTTATGTGAAATGATGCGAAAATGGTATGATACATGAAACCTTAATGGAAAAACAATTACGTAAGATGATGAAGCTACTTTATATTCACTATACATGTATATGGAGACCTAGTTACTTGAATTACCGGTACATGTAAGCTTTGCCAGACAGGGTATCAACAGGGTTCATGCAAGGTGGATTAGGGTACCTTGAGGGTAATAGGGCTGGGTTAACTTACTTGCACAAAAATTGACCTTTTTAATACAAAAACCCGTCACAATATGGAGCCTGCAGATTCCAACAGTTATATGCAGAACTTAATAAGTTCTGGTGTTCACTGCTTGGATGGTAGCACAAAAAACAACTCTCTGGGGTCATTTCATGCAAAATCACCTAAATTTCGGAAATTTTGTTAGCTGACTGACTCAGATTTAGCGGAAATGAGAAAGGAAAAAAAAATACTACAAAGAAAACTATTCATGCGTCTAATGCTAAAATGTATGAGTCATGTCTGGGCGGTACAAAAAACTCTAACAAATATCAACAAAAGATCTGCAATAAACTTGAACAAAAATCAACAAAAGTTCTGTACTAATGCAAGCACTAGGGGCAACCTGTGGCAAACACTACACAGTTTACCAGGGAAAGCAGGGACTAACAAGCACAACCATAGCCTAACAAACTCAAAAGCCACATACATTGTACAAAGTCAAATGTGCATAACATTTATACAAGAATTTTTTTTTTTTCAAAACTGGTGAAATTGTAACATACTTTGTTTTAAAAGGTAAAACACTACCATTCATTCCATTCTAACAAAATGGTATTGTTTTAGAAAGGGGAAGGATCCCTCTGCCAATTTATTTAAGTCCTAAATTTTAAACCAAGGGTACCATCCAATTAACCGTTTAATAATGAAAATGTTAGCATGTGCTGTATTACTAATTAAATAAAACAATTCCCTGATCTGAAAAATAAATTTCTGCATATGAACATATATTGGTGTTCATTTAGACTGTTCAATGAAGACAGACTACCAGCAACTTTGCCTTGTGAAACATTCATAAGCATATCGGCACCTGTCACTGTGCACTGACTGTTTGTACGTCAGTTGCACTGTATGCCAACTGATGCAAGATGTGCCAGAATTATCTAAGAGTGGTAAACATTTTAAAAGCCTATCTTGAGCAAGGAAACCACAACTACAGCGCTGTTACTTTTTATTTGGTGCAATTTGTCCATGTACTGCTTTGACTTGAAAGAAGCACTGCAATAATTTTGAACGGCACAGAACTAACATGATTGACTGATGTGTTAATATAATTGTCAACTTTCACATTTTTGAAAATTGAATTAAAAAAGAAAATTCCTAACTTGTCCAAAAGGTATTCCCTAACATTGTGTCAAAACTGATGAAAACTAATTTAAAGTTCATTGGTTGTCTATCTATGTAAGTCCTTTTGAAAATTACGGAGCTGATGACATAATTCAAACTGGATTTCTAACTGCAAATTTATTAAAGTTCAGCTATTTTTTTGAAGAATTGGTATTCAACATAAAAATTTAAACAATTTCCGTAACATGTGAGAAAAAAAAAATTGCTGATTGCCACACAAACATAATTTAAACTTGATGGTTGTCCTGAAATTTCCTTTTTCAACATGAAGCCATGGTGATGTGAAACATGATCTAAGTCTTCTGTCATTTTGTTCACTATTGTTAGGTTTTGCGGGAGGCATGTACTTCTCTAACAATAGCTGTTTAATGTGGTAAACCGCAATATACAGGAAGGAAGGAAACAGACATATGTTGGAGTCTGCAACATGTAATTCAGTAAAACAATTGGAGAACAGACTTCTCCAAAATGGACAACCTATGGCTATAGAAGGAAGACACTGAAACTGCACAGTCCAGGTTCTCCCAGAAATAAAGAAAAACAAAACAAACAAACAAAATAAAAACAACAACACACTAAAACAAAATACAAATTGCAGGCAACTTTAGACCATGTCAGATTTGTTCACAAAATTAGAAGTTGTGGTTATGTGATGCCAACTTTCAGCACAATGTGCTCTTCTGCACTGCATTTCTTGAAGAAGAAAAAACCAGTTGACATTTACACTGTTTTTAATATTGGCAAAATAATATGCAAATGATGATTGAATGTCTGGGGTGCCTGTCGGTACTTGACATCAAAGTCAATATGATCTACAGGATAGAATCCAGAGTTGGGATTTTGAACTAAACACGGCTTATGGTCTGACAAGAAAAAACGTTACGGAGCAATTAATTTTAACAGAATTTGGAAATCAATTACTTTAATTCCTTGGCTGTTTTTTTATTAGACTTATGCTTGTACATGTTGTAGATTTACGTGTATTTAATAACCATGGTTCATGTGAATAGGGGATATACGGTCGAATTAACATGTAAACACACGGGGAGAACCAAAAACACACTGTAATGCGCACATTTAAAAAATGCCATGGAAAAAGTATGAACACTAGAAAATTGGCAAACAATTGTGCTTTGAGCTTTCTTGTTTTCTGTGCGCAACATCTACACATTTTGTGATAACAGACTGCACTATTCAGACCAATGTCTAGATGACAAGAGTGATTGATGATGATCAAAAAATTCCGAGGGGAAAAACGATAAGGAGTGAAATCAAATCCAACTTACTAAATACGTGTTGAATGCTGTTAGCTGCCATTATAAAAATCAAAAATAAACAAGAAATTTTAGCATTTTCAATGTACATATTTCTCACACATTTTGGATTAGCTGCTTTTGAATTTCCACTTTTAAGAGAGTGAACAAAAAGAAAACTTAACAGGATGGCCTAATCTGTGAAAAAAATAGAACGGGTTATGTTAAATTCCAATTTACTTTAGGCGGAAATTTAAATGGAATAGTTTGAACCCTCAGAAGTTGTTTTTGAAATTTTTCATATTTAAAAATAACGAAAATAACACATGTACATCTTCATAAGACAGGGATTTCTTGGTTTCTAGCATTGCATTATAAATCATTCATGACATTCAAGCAATTTATTGACATGTTCAAAATCTGCTGTGCAGAGCCAATTTGTTGGTGTTAAGCACAGAAATATGTAAAAAATACTTCTGGAGCAATTACAAGATTTGCTCAATAATAACAAAAACATGCATAGCATGGGACAGATTCAAAGCTGAATTCTGCTCAGCACTCAACATAATAGCAATATTTTCTGCTGAAAAACCAGCTCTATGAAATTAGCCAGGGTTGATAATTCATCTATTTACAGGCTTGCCTAGTATCCCGAGTGACGTCCATGTGTAAACCACTGACATATGACAAAATAGTCAGGGGTTTGTGGACCCCCATGGGGATTCACAGTGGCTCCGAGTTTGGCTAATAGATTGATATGTGAACCCGAGTCCAATTACATGCACAGCAAAAGCAACACAGGAAAAAAATAGCATAGGTCTCTGACTCGGCTGTTAGAAAAATCAGCACTTCCTAAAGGTTAGAAGATCCATGACCTTTCAACACAGCGTTTTGGTATCTACTCAGATTAAGGCATCTGACACTTAAAAGAAACAACTTCTGCTTTTGAGAAATCAATGTATTTTTAGCCCCACACGAGATAGTTACACACATGTACATGCGAATAGACATAACTTTAGATTCATGCATATGATTAGTACTATACAACTACTGTTTAATAAATGGTAATTTTATTTTACAGGGTAATGTTACATGCGAAAGTGATATCAAAACAAATCAATTCAAGAACTAGAACAGAAACTAACAGAGGCATAGGAAGGAGAATGGGAAAATATTGCAAGTTGAAATCCATGCATTATTGCATGTATATGCACTTTGTTGAGAAACATCTGCCAAAACTACATTAGAACAAAATATATAAATTACATATTGCAGCACAACCTGAATGGCCAAAATAGTATATTTTCTCCCAAATCCAAAAATCACGAGTGAGAAATGTCCATGTACATAAAACGAAAGAACGACGTGTTATCTGCAATTTGGAGTGAGTAACATGCACTTAACCATTCTGAGTTGGGGTATGTGTGTCCTTGGGACATCCTAGGCAATTTTGATACCCAATTTTGTTACACAAAACATAGCACTATAGCAACTTAAAAGCAAATTTTGTCACATCAGAAGATACACAAAAACACTAAAAAAACCCAGTAACTAAATCAAACACTAAAACCAAATGTTATTAAAAGTCACAAAATTTAAATTACAACCAAGCTGGACGGATGGTTTATTTTTTTTTTTAAATATGCAAGTTATGATGAATGCTTACCTGATGTAGAGCAGGCCCTATGACCCCCACTAGGAACCCATCGTGAAAGTACTGCACTAGCTGCGCACTGACAAGCGGATGAGCAACCTGATTTACAAAAAAAATAACAAATAAAAAATCTGGAATCAATTGAAATCTAATGTCATCAACAGAGAATATGTTCCCAATTCCAGACATCAATATTATATATTATAATACCATTAACTAGTGTAAGTGCATAGCTCAGCCAATTGTATTTTATTGTATTGTATTGTTTTATTTCCATTTGTCACAAATTAATATAATGCAAATGCAACAGATTATTTACTACAATAACTAAACTTAATAGAATGATAATACATGTACAACACTTTGATCAATTAAACATAAATGGTGACAGATGGGGGAACCAGGAAAAAAAGCCTAAGCTTATACAGTGCTACGACACAGAAAATGACGGAAATTACACAGTAATATGGTGTACTTACCCCAAATAAAAATATGTTTTCAATATGAATAACGAAATTCAAGAAACCTTTTTTCTCCCCCTTACAAAAATTCAAACAACAATCATTTGACAACAATATCCATGTTGTTAGTACAAATTACATCACAACTGTACATAAAGACGCATAATAATACAATGTTGAAGCTTGTGGGGCATGTAAATACATGATCAAAGGCAAATCAGAGCATAGTTTGTTTAAGTAGTGATCATGTCTGTAAATAAAAACTGATATACATAAAAAAACATAAAGACAGCAGACAAAAGTAAATTACTCAATGCAACACAGTTAATAATGGATCAAGTTTAATATTTGGAAATCAACAAAAACTTTAAATTCATTACACAAGACAAAATACACTGCAAGAACAATCTTCCAGTCAGGAGAATTGTGGCCATACACACCTGTACTACTGCATTGCAGAATTCCAGTGAGTGCAGGAACATGCATAGCTCTGGCATGACTGTCCAGTCCTCACGGGTCAGACAATGCCAATGGTCAACCTTGATGTCCAGCTTACGAGGCAGGCGTGAGTAAAGCGCCCCCAGACCAGTCGCCAAAACCTGACAGTGAAACAAATTTGACTCAAATGTATGTAGGAAGATATGACATATATTACGCATCTTGACCTTTATCTTGCCAGATCCTTCCAAATCCATCAGGAGCTTTTGGAAGACTTTGAACAATTGCAGAATGTAAAGCATAGTCACTCATTATATTTCATGGGGCTTGAAATTTAAGTTCAGCACAATTTTGCCATGGGTTCCCTGCAAAGTGTAAGAGTTTGAAGATTCAGTGAGGTTCCCTAAAAACACACTGAGAGTTTAATAGGGTGAATATGTTTTTCAGTACATGTCTTGTGCATGTTTTGACAACAACTTAACAACTTTCAGACCAAATGTTCTGACAACTTATCCATTTTTTTTAAAAACCCAGTACAGTTGTTAAAAAATGTCCATAACTATTAGCCAGCTTACTGTCCTCTGACTGACTGGCTAACCAACTAGAAAATGTCCCAAACTTAGTCTTTCTGCTTAAGCTGAACTAGGTAAGCCTAGTCTTGTTTTATACACAGTGTCCCTTTCTTCTAGTGTCCTGACTTACAGGGCAGAGGTTGGTGCTCTCCGTGATGTACCTAGCAATGTTGTCCCCCTGGCTGGAGACAGCGATACAGAGCAGGAGGGCATCCCTGGCCTGCTGGCCCACCTTACCATCCCGATGCAGGAACGGGATCAAGAGGGAGAAGAGTAAGAACTTGGCTGGACCCTGGCTGGGACTGGCGTGAAAGAGGTACTCCAGAAGCATTGGGTCCTGGCAAACACAAACAATAACATGCATTTACTGACCGTTACATCCTCAACTGAGTTACATCTGTTTTAGATTAGCATTAAAAAGTCGCATCAAACCAAAATTTATTTACAAAGACTAAGGTCGTCCCGAATAAAATCCAGACAGGCAAACTTTGTGTACTAATATCCATTGATTTGACAAGTGACTGGAGTCGTTTTGACCAACTGCAACAGCCAATCTTTATTGTGGAGTCTTTCAATCGCTTCAAACTTAAAATTTAATTATCATTTTTGAGAATAATGTGTGTTAGAGTAACTCTGGAAACTTAGTATTAGTCGGTATTAGAAAATGGTTCCCTGAAAAGTAATACATGTTCTGCTTTATGCACAGAATCCTCAGCTGCAGGATGTAGGCATGGGCTCAGCGTCTGTGGTTGCCAACTGCAGCAGGATAAACCTGTCGCATATTTCACAGACAGAAGAACTAAATCTGTATCCAACCTACCTTTGATAAAGACACGCAGAGCTGATGCAGCAGAAGCACCAGATGTAGCTCCAGTCTTTCTGAGCAGTTCTCAGACAATTGCAGTAGCAGTCGCAGTAGTGGGTTCAACAGCTCGTTGTGCATCAGCACAGCCTGCTTGGCCTGTGACAACATCATCTCATAGATCCGCAACATCTCCCGCGTCATGTCCTCCACGTGCTCCCCGCAGGCCAAACCCCAGGACAGTAGCCGGTCCATGACTTTCTCACCGATGGTCAGTTCCAACATGGGGCCCATGGTGCCTTCGGCAGGCTGGGTCTCCTCCACTAGGAGGTACATCATCTGGGTGGCGTAGTTGGCCACGGCTTGGATGTCATCAAAGGTGGCCTTGGAGCGAGGGAAGCGGTTGCTGCCGCCAGCATTCTGCTTGACGATGATTCCTGTGATAACCAAGCAATATTGAATACCCAACAATTAACAAAATGTAAAACAGCCAATGGTGTTTTTACTTAATTGAGTAGACCTTATGTTTTAAGGCAGAGTTAGAGGGCAATGGTTTTGTATTGCTTGGATAGTCATGAGTAAATTTTTAGCCCATTCAATTTTACTAATTTAAAAAACAAAGAGACCGTCTAAGGTACCAGCAAAGCATACATGAAGTGGTCTATTTGCAAGTTACAACTTTTGTTTATTTTCATATTAATGTCAAAGTTCGACAGCTTATTTTGATTTGGTTTTTCTCTCCTAAATCCTGCAAAAATCTTCACCCTCCTAGTAGACTTTGAAGGATCTTTGAAGGAAACTTACAGTGGAATGGAAAAAAAAAACCTGGAACAGCAATTTGGGTAATTGTTTTTTGTTTTTGATTTAAAAAAAAAATTACCTTTAATTTGGGCCCAGTGGCTGCAGAAGACCTCAAAGCACGCTTGGGGATCAGCATCGGCAGGAACGTCCATGGGTCCGACTGACCCCGCCACCCCTGGAAGCCCATTGGTATGAGACGCTGGCGTGCCGATGGACGTGATGGACGTAATGGAGGCATTGGACAATCGTCGGATCAGACGACTCATGATATACCCACCAAGAAATATGTCTCTTCTACAACAGATCCACTATACACTTTGTGGTGTACTCATAACATTTGTAATCCGGAGTTGATTATCTAACTTCCATTCTGGCAAAAGAATTGTCTTAAATATTGATGATGGACAAAAGTTTTTTTGATCGCAGTCACATCCTGTCCTGATCCTGCCTGCAGAGGAAAGAAAATTGGTGGCAAATCATGAAAATGTGAAGTGAATTTGTTGTGTAATCAGTTTGTTTATAAAAACGGTGATTATTTGAAAGTTAATATCAGCCCTTTAAATTACTGTTTTACAATTCAGATCTTTGTTTATCATCATTAATTAATAATACAAGTATGATTAAAACACATTTTTTTCATTAAATAATGCAGTAGGCCTAGGCACCATAGTCTTAACCATTTTGCCTACTACACTACACAAAACTTAAGCTTAGAAAAATTCAAGTTCAAGAAGTTCTGCGGTTCAATTTGGTATTCGTTAGGATCTTCAAATATTCAATCTTTTATCTTAACTGTTGACACAATACGTTACACTTTTACAGAATTATTTACACTCAGTAGTTGAGTGAATCAGGAGTGAGTTAATAATCTAAAAAATAATCTTAAAATATAAACATATCATGGAAAAATGTTCGAAGCAGTGCCTCAGGCTCTGCAAGTGTTGAAACGAATGACATTGACAGGCATGATGACAAACGAACAAACTTATTGAGCTTGACCAAGACCAAGTGACAGTTTTTCCTGACAACATATAAACAACGAATTTCATATTGTTGGACATACCTGTACATTTCAGTGATATGTCACGGATTACTGGTGCTTACATTTTTAACACGCCATCACACAAAACTAAAAATGAAACACAATCTAGCCTACACACAGCACAGCTGCCGATGGGCGTCCCTTTTTTTCTTGTAAGTTTATTTTTTTCTCGCTTGTTAAACCGGTGTCCGACCGAAAGGTAATTTGCATAAGTGATCATTTGGCAGAGTACCAGTTTGATCGTCATGCGAATTGGCTACATATCGTCAAGAGAGGGCGTGCTCCACTTTTAATGGGCGTACTTTAATTTTGTGCCGGGGAAGATTACTTTTTTTGAGTAATGCAACTTACGTTCGGAACACTTTCAAATAAAACGATTGATCAAACGTAATTTCTATTCTACCATTTCATAATAAGGAAACTTGTCAATGGAGCAAAATAGAAATCTGTAGATAGCAAAAATATAATGCAAAAGAAAATAAAAGAAACACCAATAGATGATGCGAGAAACTTAATTTTGACAAGTTTTGTGACTACATGTACTTTTTAATTTATTTTTAAAAAGGATTGTGTACAATTTCACTCCTCTAATAAGGCATCCTCAAAGACAAACAAAACACAGTTTAATGTTCCTTTGTAGTAATGCCATAATGAAAACAATCTTCAACAAAGTGAAGCTACGATTCCAGTGTCAATGCCTTATTCAATGATTTCATAAAACTAAAGGTAGTGTATTTTTTCCATGATAAAAAGGAATACATGTACATGTTTGTGATGATGGTTGTACTATGGTTAATTTTTTTTTGGTTAACTAAACATAAGAACCTCAAGCTTGAATTCATATACATGCTTACCATAAGTAACCAAAACTTCACCCTTTAATTTAGCAATTTACATTTTCCATGTGTTCTGAAGAAAAAAAAGTATGGGAAAAAAAACTAGGCCTACTTGGCACTTTACACAATTAGCGATTGTCAAATTATTTACAAGTTAAAATCAAACAAAAGGAACACCTATACATTTTTTTCAAACAATAATTTCTCAGATTTGCCCAGGAAACTGCAATTATGAACTATTTACAAACTATCCCTTCACCAAAATAAGTTTTAGAATTAGTTTAGTATATCAGAGCCGGCTATGAATTGTGGGGAGGTTCTCAGTTCAACTGCTTCTTGTGGCTAGATGCAGCAGAACCAGTCACAAACAACACATACCACAATACATTTGGCTGGTAACCCATTCTTTTCTGTGCTTAACAATCCCATAAAAATGCTTCCTGGTCAACACTGAATAGATAAGCTCTCTGTAAAGTAGTATTTACTTTAATTCTTAAATAAAACCTGAAATAAATGTAAAATTTTCATTTTCCAGCACTTAACACTTTTTCCCATTCATTACCCAATAGATTAAAACAACCATATATTCCTTCCTCAATAGGTGAACAGAAATTTAAAAAATCAACATCATAAATCATTTACAGTAACATTATTACAAAGTTTTTAAAGTTCAATCAAATCACACTATGCTATCTGTGAACACCTGCCTCCACTAGATGTAGAACCTTTACCTGTAAAACCCGAATTGAAAATCACAATCAGAGTGTGTTTTTTTGTCACAATCAGAATGTTTACTGTGAAATGCACTCGGTCTCCTTTCAGATTTCGTTGATACATTACAGGAATCAGTGAATATAATACAACAGAAGTAAGCAACAACTATTTTTTGCATGAGTAATCATACCTTTCCTATAAAGTTGAATCTATTAAAAGACCAATCGTAGGCAACAAGTTTATTTGTTGAAAGTCAAAGCCATGCCTACAAGGCCAAAGTACACTCGATGTGATGAACATTTGATTGACAGCATGCATAGACTTTGTATGCAAGCAACTTTCCTTCCTAAAATCTTTGACTTGATCAAACTGTGAGCACAATATGTTTACCATATTGTGCTAACAGCACTAACACAGAATTTCTGCGCTTGCCCTGTAAGCTACAGAATGCATGCATGATGTTTACTGTATGGAATATCCAAACTGTAGCTACCATGAAAGCAGACCTGTCAATCAATGAACAAAAACTTACTTACAGTGCAACAAAACCATTCTATCTGAGTATGGTCGATAAAAACTAAAGTTGGGTAAACTCACTTGCTGTATGTAAATTTTACACCATTACACTTAAAAAAAATTGTAAGTGTTGAGCTTTTGTCTGTATACAAACAATATTTACAATTATCACTAAGCTACCCCTTAACCATAAATATGCTGCCAAAAATAGGTATTTTGACATTTTGAAATGATTGTGAAAATTGATTGTTAAAAGGTCAACATGTTTGAGCCTTCACTCTAATCACACAAAATGATTCTGTCTAATTCGTTAGTAAGTTCAGTAAACCATAATATGTACATACCAAATTTGCATATTGAACAGAAATACCTTTTCAATTTGAACTTTAAAGAAAATGCTTATGTACACAGGAATAAAGCTGTAGGTGACACAAACCCGTCAAAGCAAAAAACAAAAATTTTAATTAGAGGGCCAAGGAGGTCTCAGACACTATTGACAAGTTTTTGAACATTTTCCAAGAGGTTTTTAAATTCCAGAACGAAGTTTACTGATGGAAGACATTTGTTTCGTTAGATGGGTGTAGATCTGTGACGTCTTGTTCTCCAAAGATGAAGTTTACTTGCCCAGCCATTTTGCGATTGACCTCTGTGAAAGTTGAACAAAAAAAAAGACACAAATGAATACAAAATAAATAACACATAACAAACATCCATCACTATGAAGGATCCTTGATACGTTTTCCACGCTCAAACTTTCCTCGAACAGTAAGTCTCATAAAAGATAGATTGCTGGGGATACCCCTGTGATTTGAAATTCCTCAAAAATTCATCTTTTTGGAGGGATATGCACCTACCCTTTTGGATTTTTTGCTTGGGGTGGCTCCGGGTGTGGCTGCCTGCACCCTGGGGCTATTGGTGGCTTTCTTGGGTCGCCGCTTGACCTGGGGCTTCGGGGAGAACCCGATACTGAATGCCATACTCTCCCGACGATTCTCACTCTCCTGTTTCGACAAAACATGGTTTTTGTTAATCAGTCAAAATCCTAAATAACCACTAGTGTTTAAAATGAGCAAAAGAGTTGAAGTGAGCAAAAGATGAAATGCAAAAGAAAAGTCAGCAAAATGTACTCCATTAATTTTTTCAATCCTTGTTTGCGAATTTCGTGTGTGTTTGCAACTGTGTCCATGTGACTATGGATCTAGAAAAAATTCTGCTTGTGTTTAAATGTTAAGGCAGCGTCATACTCAGTGCAAAAGCAAAAGCAGATGCAAATTTGTGACATCATGGCAAGTTTTTCGCACTGCAAATTAGCATAAGGTGAATACATTTCATGGCAAATTTTGCAGCAAACTTTTCATGACGTAAAATTTGGCTTCACATACACATTACTGTGAAGTATAAACCAGACTTTAAGCTGTCTAACTTTTACGATCTGAACCACTTGTTGAGCAGTTAGCTCTGTTCAGCTAGTACCTACCTGCAGTGCTTTGACTGCTGGTGCCTTTGCTGCTGCTGCTTGTTTCTGGCTCTTGTTTGACTTAGTACTGGCCCTGAGAATGCCGGACCTATGGAATCTGCTGCTGCTGCTGCTTGTGTTGCTGCTGTTGCTGTTTACGCTGGTGGTGCTGTTTACGCTGGTTGTGCTGGTGCTGTGTTTACTTGATGCTCTAACAATACTCTGCAAAATTACAGCCATTCATAAAATTTCATTAATGTGAAATAAACATGTCTTTAAGTGTCTCAGTAAAGTCATTTCAGATGCCAGAATCTTGAAAATGCTCATAACGTCCATTAAAAAAACCCAAAATAAGCACAGATTGACCAAAATCTAACCTAAAACTTGAAATATTAATAAAAGCAATCCTCAGTACAGAATATATGCTGCATAAATATAAAACACATATTCGACTGTGCAAATGTTACCAACTCATTTGTATATAGTGCAAAGCCCCAATGGAAAAATGACCACTTCAAGTTAACACTTTGAGGTACACTTTATGAAGAACGCCTTTCAACATTTGATCACTTACAGCATTATGTAATGTCTATGACAGCGCTTTTAGGAACTCAGTGAGTAAACCTGGAAATGTATGTTTCAAATCTTATACATCCATCATCTAGTTATGGTCAAGGAGATTACAGACTAGGAGTTTTGGATCATTTCTCTGAATCACTAGTTAGATAACACTGGCTCTGTCATGGACAATGCACATAACACTTCCTGTCGTAACCCTAGAATTGCCCATTTAGTGGCCAAGGCATTCTTGCCAAATCAAAACTTCTGATTTTGAACTGACAAGCCATCATTTCTGGAGTGATATCTGTTGAGAGTAACCTTCAATGAAAAGTCTGCAGAGGTTTTTTTTGCTGCATTCTGGAGCCACTGGCCATACCTTGCTCTGCAGGGTCGCACTGCTGGGACCTGCTGTTGCTACAGTCTTGATGTTCTGCATTGACACCGAGCGTTTGGCTTCCGGAGGGGGAGGTGGGGGCATGGCGTGGTAGGAGTTGGAGGTACTCATCTGTTTTTGAGATGTATGAAACAATGAGATAGTGACAGAAACATAAGAAAAACAAGTTCCATAATTTGTTTTGACATGTTAAGCCTCATAACTTTTGCTTTTGCATTCAATTTTGTGTGAAGTGTAAACTGGTTTGCATGACTGCTGTTACTATTTGCCAGAATAAGTCTGAGGTCCCCATACATAAAAATGTTTCCGTCTATCTATTCCAACATTTTCATCAACTTTTAACGATCAAAGACAATTACCAGCAATATCCGATACCGTCGTACGTTGACTAAACTCCCCAATGATAAAATTAATTATTTATTTGTGACTCTGCTTTCACTTGCATATGTGGTATCACAGTTATAAACTTCAAAATAATGTGTAGAGTTGTGATTGACTTGTGCATGTGATCGCCTTGTGATTTGATTAAAACTGTCCAACATTGAAAAGAGTAAACTACAGACCTTGGCAGGCACGCTAGTTTGCAGGAGGTCCAGATCTCCGCTCTTTCGTTTGCGCATGCCACGGGTCACAGGCCCTTCCCCGGTCTCCTCCAACGTGGCTCCAACTTTCAACCCATCCTCTGTGATCTCTTTTGGTGCCCGGGTCTGCGTCTCCACCGGGTAGGAAGTCTGGAGGTGGGGGCGGCACAGGGTGTTGCGGCGCTGGAGTTCGGCCAGGCGGTCCCAGTCAAAAGCCTCGGGCTCCTCTTCACAAGCACCCACAAGACAGAAACCGGCGCGGCCTGTTCAAGGATCAAAAGCAAAATGAGGAATAACCCTCTCAGTACAACAGGCGGAGTTGTAATCGAGTCAATCACAAGTCAATTCATAAATCAGGTCACAAGTAACAGAGGATGAGCAATGAAAAAAAGAATATCTTCGTCGCAGCTCATTTGAATAGCTTGTAACTTTCCGACTCGACTTGAAACTAGATGACTAACTCGATTACAACTGTAGTCTGTCAATCAATGGCTTAAGTCAAACTCTGGTTGTTATCACAGGCAACTTAATGGTCAAAACACACGAGGCACTTTTCACAAACAACTTGGAGGAAACTGAAGGACTGCAAACTAAATCACTTTCAGATAAAACAAGAAACATGTCCATCAGGCTGTGGAAATTCCATTTCTATTTTGTACCTGTTGTCCTGCGGCTGATCTTGGACTGTCTCATGGATGCCCGGAGTGATCGTGTCTTGAAGTGATCAGTGCTGAGCTCATCAATGGTCTGCGAGACCTTCTCGGGGAGGTTATCCCCCACTGTGGAGTTGCTAGCTCTGGACAGGGACAAGGAGCCTAAATGGCTGAGATTCAGGGTGTCCGACATGTTGCTGGCCGTGGAGAGATGGAACTGGCTGTTGGAGGCCAAGGAGTTCTGGCTAGACGATAGCTGGCTGGTTAAGAGTGAGTCCCGGTATGTTGACTGCTGGGTTGGGGTGGGCTGACTAGTAGATAGGGAACTGTTGCTGCTGGTGCTCTGACGACTGTGTAACTCTATGGTGTACTTGCCTGAAATGCAATAGTCACATTTTTAAGTCTGGATGTACAAGAGTACAGACTTCATGCACAAAATCACACTTGATAGTGATTAAGATTGAGCTAAACAAACTCTTGAATGCCACTGCCTACTTGAGGGCAGTGGCAATGTGAATCTGATGTTGCAGAGATTTTGGGTAAAAAATGACTATTTCCCCAAGCTCCATCATGTAAGGTGTCAGCCCACAAAATTGGGTTTCTGGTGCCTGAAATAGTCTGTTTCCAGATGGCTATCTTATTTTGAAGCCCTATTGCAGTATTCTTGTATCACGATTCTCAACACATTATCACACTTGTTACTCTAATCAACAAGGATCATTAGTGAGAGTCAAATGCGGTCCCTATCCAATTCTGTATGCTCCTCTGGGTTTTACTCGGTGACATAGAAATAAATGAATAATCATAATACTAAATAATAACAAGGACTTGAAAACAATTCACTTACATTGGGACTTGGAACTCCCCGTGGATCGGCCGCTCATGGTGGATGAATTTGAAACAATGCTGGCCCTGGATCCGGCTTCTAGCTCAGCTAGGTTTAGCTCCCCGTCGTCCAAGCTGTCAATACTGTGCATGCTCATGTCTGCCGGTAGGGGGTCCGCCATGGGGGGAGGGACACTACCCCGCCCTGACTCTAGCAGTCGTCTAGTGTGGTCAAGCTGGGAGGGGGAAGGATTTTCACTTTCAGTTTCTCTGACTCTTGGCAAGTTTGCATGAACCTATGGCACATTCTGGAGTGTGTTTTGGCGTTTATTATCGTAAAAGTGGTTCAGTAGTTTGTTATTGGTTTATTACTGGTTTTTTTATTTCAATTTTCAAATTGTAACATGTGCAGATATGTTGCCAAACGTTCAACCAATGGTAAACAACCAAACCAGTTTTTGGTCATGACCGTTAAAACCCTTGTCTCAATAAAAGTCTATGTCCTGCTTTAGGAAAATCAAATCCTAAAAGGGAGGTAAAAGATATGAGAATCCTTCATTGGTTTGGGACATCAACGGCTTGTCAATGACTCTAAATCTAGGAATGACTCCGAAGCTGGTGGTCAAGTTGTGGAAAATGACAGAAGACAGTGTTTTTAATAGACGAGTCCATCACAAGTCTGGTCACAAGTTGATTACAAGTCCAGTCACAAGTCGACACAATTCAAGTCACAAGGAAATCATTAATGAACATTAACACAGGGAAGCCTTTTGTCACAGTTCATTTGAATAGCTTATTACTTGACTAGGAATGGAATCACTGGATGACTTGTGATGGACACATGAGGGCTTGCCAGGACTTGTGATAGACTTGACTACACCATTGACACAATGTGGGACTGCCTACCTCCTCCTGCAGGATCTGCAACTCCTTCAGGGAGCTGTCCTTCTCAAATCTCATCTGAGCCTTCAGGGATGACAACTGCTCCGTCCTGCTGGCAATCTCTCGCTTGAGCGCGACACTGTCTTCTTGATGCAAGCTGGTGATTTGGACATTAGAAGTGCATTTACATTGAAATACAATGGTGGAGCATTGAATGATGTGATGGTTTGAATTGAACCTTCACTGACACAAGTTTAGTTAAATGAAGAACAAAAACTGATACTCCAGTTGACATCTGCCAGTTGTAAACTTCTATCAAAGTTCCAACCAAGCATTGATTATTGCATCCGTCGCTATCTCAGATTGGAAATGGCCAGCCAATCCTGGCAAGCTCGGTGGTTGAGTGGTAAAAACATCTCCAATGATAAACAGGAGATCAGGGGTTCAAGTCCCACACCCGGCAAGCTTGAGAATTTATTTGTCACAAGCTCCCATACAGCTCTGAATATACAATCCTAAATCATGTCAGCAAAGGACAAAACCAAACATTTTGTGATTGCGAACAAAATGTGAATTATTTGACAATGTTAACTATTCAGAAATGTAATGCTGAAATAGCTGTGAGAACCAAGGAAAAAACACTGAGGGAAAAAACCCACAGATTGAGCAACTTCTGAATGAACACAAGAAATG
This sequence comes from Patiria pectinifera, assembly GCA_029964075.1. NCBI lineage: Eukaryota > Metazoa > Echinodermata > Asteroidea > Valvatida > Asterinidae > Patiria > Patiria pectinifera. Next base: position 20,944 of record JASAOE010000246.1, read on the forward strand.
CATAAATATCAAAGGACAAGTGTTTTGCACTTCAAAAGTCTGTCAGAATTTGTCTCTATAAAGTTACATGGAAAGAATGGGTGCTTAAGTTCAAATGGGTTTTTTTTTTGGCTAAGCATATTTACCGTTTCTGGTTTTCCAATTCCAGTTGCAGCTTGCTGACCATCTTCTGGTTTGTTTCTGCTTTATTCTGGAGCTTCATCATACCTCCGTTCAGCTGTTCTTTAGTGGATTCCAACTCAGCTGCCTGTGTCTTTATGGTATGTTCCAGACTAATGATGACTTCTTGTTGACTCAAAACCTGTTTTGAGACCTCGGTAGTCAGCCTTTCTTCAGTTGATCTCAAGCCCTTGATTGTCACTTGCAGTTCCTGATTGGCTGTGGCCTGCTGTTCATATTGGCCAGCAAATCTCTTGGCCTCTTCCTGTAGTTGCATAATTGTGGCTTCTAAGCTTGCAATGGTCTGTGCTTGATGCTGAGACTGTACGCGAGCATCCAAAACTTCCTGTTTGAGACTCATCTCTGTCTTGTTCAAGGCATCAATTCTTAGCCTGAACTCTTGAAGTTTCTGCTCTGAATCTGCGTTAATTTCCGAGTTCTGTTGAACGTGCTTCCTTGTGGACGAGGCCAATTCTTCCTCCAGGTTTTGCTTGCTCTCTTTGAGGCCAGCGATGATCTCTTCCTGCTGCTGAGCATGAAGACGAGCCATTGAGAACTCTTGGGACAGTTTCCCTTCAGAGTTCTTCAGACCCGTGCTTGTTTCTTTTAAGCTTTTGATTGTCTCAAAGCTCTGCATCAGCTGGTTTTTAGTTGACTCCAACTCATCTGCCTGTGCCTTCATGGTATTCTCCAGATTAGCAATGACTTCCTGTTGCTTGTTGGAAACCTGTTTGGCCATTGAGACTTCTGAAGTACGAGTTTCTTCCGTTGACCTCAGACCCTTGATTGTCTCTTGCAGTTCCTGAACCTCTACAGCCTGCTGCTCATACTGCCTGGCTACTGATTCAGCATCTTGCTCTAGTTTTGTGTTTGTTGTTTCTAGACTCACAATGGTCTCTACATGATACTGAGCCTTTGTGCGAGCATCCAAGACTTCATTTTTGAGCTGTTTTTCAGCTTCGCTCAAGGTATTGATTCTACTAATGAACTCCTGTATTTTCTGCTCTGCAGCGACATTAATTTCCATGTAATTTTCAACCTGCTTCCTGGCAGAAGCCAATTCTTCCTCTAGAGTCTTCTTGCTCTGTTCAAGACTAGAAATGATCGCCTCCTGATGCTGAGCATAAAGACGAGCAGATGAGACTTCTTGAGACAGGTTCCCTTCGGAGTTCTTCAGACCAAGGCCTGTCTTCCTCAAGCTTTCAATTGTCTGCTGCGATTGCTGAAGGGTCTCAAAACTCTGCTTCAGCTGTTGTCTAGTGGATTGCAATTCATCTGCCTGTCTCTTTGTGCTGTTCTCGAAATTAGTGATGACTTCCTGTTGTTGACTCGAAACCTGTTCGGCCATCATTACTTCTTTAGTGAGCCTTGCTTCTGTTGTTTGCAGTTCTTGTATTGTTGTGGACTGTTCCTCATATTTCCTGGCAACTATTTTTGCATCTTCCTCTAGTTTCATCTTTGCCGCCTCTAGGGCCACAATGGTCTCGGAGTGACGCTGAGCTTCTGCACAAACATCCGAGACTTCTTTATTGAGCCTCTCTCCCGTACACCTCAGACTCTTGATCATGGCTTGTAGCTCCTGAACTGTTGTAGACTGATCATCATATTGGTCAGCAACTGACTTGGCATCTTCCTCTAGCTTCATCTTTGCTGCCTCTAGGCTCGCAATGGTTTCTGAATGACGCTGAGCTTCTGAACGCACATTCGAGACTTCTTTGTTGAGACTCTCTTCTTTTGACCTCAGACTCTTGATAACTGCTTGCAGGTCCTTAACTGTTGTAGATTGCTCAGCATATTGATCAGCAACTGATTTGGCATCTTCCTCTAGTTTCATTTTTGCTGCCTCTAGGCCCACAATGGTCTCTGAGTGACGGTGAGCTTCTGAATGAGCATCCAAGACTTCTTTGGTGAGCCTCGCTTCTGTAGACCTCAGACTCTTGATCTTTGCTTGTAGCACCTCAACTGTTGAAGATTTTTCAGTATATTGGTCAGCAACTGACATGGCATCTTCCTCTAGCTTCATCTTTTCTGCTTTGAGGCTCACAATACTTTCTGCATGCCGCTGAACTTCGGAATGAACGTTCAAGACTTCTTGGGTGAGCTTCTCTTCTGTGGACCTCAGATTCTTGATCACTGCAATTAATTCCTGAGCCTGCTGCTCATGTTGCTCAGCAGATGACTTTGCATCCTCCTCCAGTTTCATCTTTGAATTTTCTAAGCTTGCAATGGTTTCTTCATGACGCTGAGCTTCTGCACGAGCATCCAAGAGTTCCTGAGTGAGGTTTTTCTCGGCATCACCCAAGGTATCCATTTTTTTGATGAACTCTTGAATTTTCTGTTCTGCAGTGGCGTTTGTCTCCACATAATGTTGAATCTGCTCCTTCAAGCTTTCAACCGTCTGCTGTGATAGGTGAAGTGTCTCACAGCTCTGCTTCAGCTGTATTCTAGTGGATTCTAACTCATCTGTCTGTGTCTTGGATGCATTCTCCAGGCTAGCAATGACTTTCTGTTGTTGACTGGACATCTGTTTGGCCGTTGAGACTTCTGTAGTTAACTTTTCTTCTGTGGACTTCAGCTCCTGGATCCTAGCTTGCAATTGCTGAACCTGCTGCTGATGTTGCTCTGCTGTTGATTTGGCCTCTTCCTCTAGTTTCATCTTTGCAGTTTCTAGGCTTGTGATGGTCTCTCCTTGGCGCTGCCCCTGTGTGCGAACTTCCAAGATCTCCTGTTTGAGAATTTTGTCAGCATTGCTCAACGAATGAATTCTTAGGCTGAGCTCTTGAATTTTCTGTTCTGCGCCGGCATTATTGGCTGTCTGGATGTGCAATTCGTTCTGAAGGCTGTTGAGTTTTGAAGTCGCAGACTTTTCCAATTCTTCGAAGCGCTAAGTAATTTAAAAATAACGAAACAAAGCTATCGATAAGGTATCAGAACAACAAAAAGATACTATTACATCAATAAGACTTAAATGCCTTATGATGCAAGTACACCTCTCAAAACTCTTAATCAAAGAATATTCCACCTCAAACGAAATTCAAAACCGAGTCTGCAAGATTCAACTGACCTTGTTCCCCTCTTCTCTGGCCGTGTTGACTTGTGCTATCAGTGTCTTTTGATCTGTAAACATTTGAAATAGAAAGCAATTGGTGAGAAAATACTGCAAGAAACACTGCGGTTACTATCCTGAATGAATTTTCCCTTAACTCCTAGCACAATTTTGATAGAGAACTGCGCAGGAACTCAAAGGACACTTTTATAACTTAAAATTTCAAGAGCAATCAAGCCCCAGATAACATAATGGTAGCTTTCGAAGCGTCTGGAAGGCTTCCAGTTAGAAAAAAGACAAGAATCAACTCACATTCAATTTTTGTTGCTTGAAACGATTCTTCCATCTGCTTCATCTGAAAAAAAACCCCAACGAATTGATGAAATTGTAAAAGTCAAAATGGCACACATCATTATTAAAATTATCAGTGTTTCTCAATAGTTGAAAATGATCAATTTTTCTCAAGAAACATTGTGGTATAAACATTTTTGTGCATAGAATTGCAAAGCTGGTATATTTAACAATCCATTGATCATGAGTCAAAAACCCTAACCACTAAGTCGACCACAACGACTATCACAGACTATTTTATCTGATCACAGAATGCTGACAAGACATTTTTGCCCTACCTCTTCCTTTGCTTCGTTTAGCTGGTCAAGGACCTCACCCAGACGGCGTTCAGGGATAATATTCAGGCTTTCTCCACTGTTGGTATTCACTGCAAATGAAATACTGGCATTGTTACAAAGTTGCCGGCTACATTGATGGGTCCATGCCATGTTAAACACCCAAAAGTGGGTAAATGTTTCTTCCCCTAGGATGTACAGAAAGCCGTGGCCAATGACTCCTGAG
>JASAOE010000247.1:0-25000 GCA_029964075.1 Patiria pectinifera
TTAATTTAGTACGAAGATAGAAGTAAATTGAAGTTACTAAAAAGCAAAGCTATAGTTGTATCTCAAAATAGATTCATTTGTTTGCTTATACTACTAAATGGCGATAGTCAATGGTAGCTATTACCCAGTAAATCAATAGAGGGCGGCAGATAAAAGTAACGGGTTCGAAATACAATGATAGCCAACAACTGAGGGCGGCAGACAGAAATAACGGTCTTCTTTATCTTCAATTAAACAAAAAGAAAACAGACGATTGAGTTCGAATGAATTATTATGAACTCGCTTTTTACAAGAAAAGTGTTAAATAAGGTCAATAACATATAATTGGCCAATTGGATAATGTCTGACAATTGATGTATGTTTAATTTTTACCACTTCACAAACGGTTGTGTCCAACTTCAAGATAACTCGGGTAATGCTTATGTATCCCCCCCCCCATAAGCAAAACTAGTTCGAGTTTCGCTCGTACCCCCGAGCGAAAGTTCGAGTCAGTACCACGGATCTCTATATAAAGACTGGATAGCGGATATGCATACAACATTCACACAGTGGACATTGCATATTGACCAATTCGCCCCCGGTCTCACGAAGATGGCCGCGTATATACGAACGTTCTACGCGTAAATACGCGCGCGTTGTATCAACAGTTGACGCGCATTTTGGTCACGTACACATATTATGATGTTCTAAAAAAGACACATTTCCGTAGTGATTATTATTTCAAAAACGCCGAAAAAGTGATTTGCGGCATTATAAAAGTAACCACGACGTTAGAAAAATTGTAGTAAACCTTGGTCAATTGGTCAGTGGTGGTGGCCAAAATATAAGTCAAGTGAACCGCGACGTTACAAAAGAAATCATGCTGTCTATAAAGACGGCAACTTGTCCTTTGTAGATCACCAGCCGGTCTCACCAATATGGCGTCAAATTCGTACATTGTGCGGCTCTTTATTAGCTATCCAGTCTTTATATAGAGATCAGTGGTCAGTACATGCAGTACAGTACAGCTGCTCATGCACACAATTGAATCAATAGAGGGCGGCAGATAGAATCAACGGTCAGCATCGCAGAATCGATGATGGAAGGACTTGGAAAAAGTCTACTAAATGTGATCGCCTTATACAAACAACTGAGGGCAGCAGAAAGAATTAATGGTAGTCATTATTTTCGCTCGTACCCCCCGCCCTGCAAACAGGGGAGGGCGGGGGCCGGGAGGGGGGTACGAGCGAACTAATTATTTTGCTTACCTTTATCAATTGAGGGCGGCAGACATAATCAATGGCTTAAGAACATAAAAACGGCACCTGTTGACATGTCGACTTTCATGGATAAGCTATCCAATCGGGTAAGCAAGTAAAAATGTAATTGAGCATGAGTGTTATTTATTCCGGGCGGCGCTCACGCAAAACATGGTGTAGAGCCTAAACTATTTAGTATAAAGGCTAGCTTCGGTAAGTAGACCAAGTCTAAGTCTAACTTAAGTAAGGTATGCCTAGCCTAGCCTAAGTATGGGCTAAGCGATGGAAAATTGGAGAAAAAAAAATTGAGGCTAAAAATTAATATCCTTCAAAGTTCAAAGTCGAGATAGGTCGCAAATGGCCTTCTAGCTTTATCATGTTTACGGATATTATTGGTTATTCCTGACATCGACAGCGCGCCCGTGAAAAAACTTGTTACCATTAATAATGTCTGCCGCCCTCAATTGACGTTTAAAGGTAAGCTAATTAGGACCTGTCTGCCGCCCTCAGTTGTTTATAGTGATCGAACTGTGGTTCGAACCGTTGATTCTATCTGCTGCCCTCTATTGAAATAATTGGATGCACTGCATTGTTTATTGTTACCACCTCATTAATTTTGACCTCAATTATTGTTAATAGACCTCAGGGTTTTCGGAGTATCACCTCAGCATTTAAAAGGCTTCTTTGAGAATCTTATTTTGTCAATTATAGTAAGCCTAAAATCCTAAAATGGTTTAACATGCATTCAAGTCGGGCTGAAATTTCAATGCTACTTTTTGCCTGTATTATTTTTATGTTTCATTTTCTGTTTAAACTGTGATCCGTTATATCGTTTCATGTGTAGGTAAGGAGTAGCTACGTAATATATTAATAGATCTTAATTAATTTATTAATATGACCGTTAGTTTACGGTCTGGAGACCTCGCTTAGGCTGTTAATTTATGTCATTAATAAGGACCGTTAATTCTATCCGGCGCCCTCTATTGATTCAATTGTGTTCATTGCAATTAGGACCGTTAATTCTATCTGGCGCCCTCTATTGGTCAATTGTGTTCCATAACAGTCAACCTCGTTCGCATGGCATCGAGCAGAACACTCTCGCTACCTGCTGCTATTGGAAACGAAGTTCAAACTAAAGTAGGTCCTGCATGGGGATGAAGTTGCAACTGAGATTAACTTGAACTTCCAAAAAACTACCTTATTGACTTTGAACTAATTTCTCCATACTAAATGGGACTTTTCGGAATTCAACTAGCAAGCTATCTATAAGTTTTCTGGCAGTACATCAAGTATTACTGAATGTCTCGCAACCAAGCCCAACATTTGGCTTGCATAACAAAATAAATGCGAAGAGATTTTTGAAAAGTGACAAAGTGGAAAAAAATGATAAAATTGGCAAGTAAAATATGATTGGATTCTGTCATTTTTTTTTACAAAAGTGGAAAGGTCTTACTCTCATTGTTTTCACGAACGACCCCCAAATTCTCCAAAATTGTCCTTGTAACAAATCAATCGGAAGGCAAACTTCAGACCTTCAGATCACACCTTGAACAGTTCAAAATAAGGCCTATTTAAATGATCAACCTTTTTTTTTTATAAAGCAAAATCTGTTAGGGGGGGGGGGTTGACCAAATGTTCCATCCCCCCCCCCCCAAAGAAAAAGGGTAGTGGATGTATCCTTCCTAGCCTTACTGGCATCATCAACCTTACCACTTACAAATTGATGGGTATTGACAATTAAATTTCCATTTACTGGTACATTTATTTATCCTTTATCTCATTATATTGAATTTCTTTCAAGAAAAACTAATTTCGTTTAACCTGAATTCTTTTATCTAAAAAATATTTACAATGACCTACGATGTATGGAGTCTAATACACCTTATCACCATGTTTTATTCCCTTGAAACATTTTTAGACTCGGGGAAGGACGTCACACACTCACAGCTTAACTCTTATGATACAGTGAATATTATGATATACCAACAGTTGCAATGCCATTTCTCAAGCAACAACTGTCAAGCAGATATTAAGCCATCGCAAACTCTGTTAGTCTCCAATCCAAGTGACAAGGTAATTCAAATGAACTACATGTATGTTACCGTTCAGCCAGTGTAACTTGTGATCTGAAGTGTGATTTGGCTTGTTATGGACATGCGATGACTCAATTACAACTCTGTCACACAGTAGCACGCAACAAGAATCATTACGTCAGTGCAACAAGGTTGATGTCGTATCTCGCACGAATACGCTCTTTGCAACAAGGTCGTATCTTGACGTCCATTGCCTTTGCGTGAACATGCAGGTTATTCTAAAGGGAATGTACATCATTGGCTTATGCTTTAATTTTCAGAAATGAACTATTTGAGGGGTTAGTATAATAGATCAAATTATTGTTACACTGACATGTTTGAAGTTTTGTTTTCGAAAATGCTGGAAAAACCATGAAAAACAAAAATGTTCAAGTAGTCTGATTCCCTGACTCCACTGAAGATGAAATGGATCAATTTACAGATGCCGGAAATTGTACGCTAAGGGAACCAGTTTAGCTGACCTGCACCCATTCATGAACATAAAACCAATTAGCAAACAAAATTGGACTGAAAAAAATGGTAAATTTGGAGCAGTAGTGAAAAATAGTTAGGTTTTTATAACGGTGGTCGGCCGACCACTGTTGGAAATGTAAACAAAAATATAATTTTCTTGAAAATGACTTCACACCAGGTGCCATAATTTTACAGGATGCTTTAGACTGTCACTTACCAACATCCTGTAAGGTATTTCGTAAAAACTTGGTCATTTTTTTTGTTGATGTTTGCAAATGTTGTATTTTCCCTTTAAGTGAGATACGACCTTTTGAAATTTTGAAACTCATGTTTCACGTACAGCCCATTTTAGGAGATACAACCTTGTTGCACGGACATGACGAAATGATGAATGACAGCAACCATCACTGTCTTTGGTCCAGGAATTTTCAACAACCTTCAACACCTTTTTGGCTGGACCATAAGGGCCAGCCTATCGTCCTGTGACTGACTCACTGAGTCACTGAGTAAATAAATAAATAATTTCTTAAAATGAACTCTGCAATGTTCATGTCGCAATATGTGACATGGTGCATCACAACAAATGGCCAAAACAATTGGCAGGCCATTTGAAAACTTTCCAAGTGGAAATTCCAGCTTTGTGTTCGTGATATGCATGAAGAAGATACTGCATTTCACACTGTGATTGCTTGACTCTCAGTGCCTGAAAATGAAGGGAACAAACAAAAAAGTGTAAATTAGCTTTAATTAAAGTGATATATAAAAAAGGTTTAAAAAGATTAAAGGCAAATGCCCAGTGAGCTGTTTAAAACTGGTAACCAAATTAAATCTTCAATCTGAAAGTTGTCGTGCAATCAAAAACAATATGAAAGTGAACTTTTTCAAATTGATTTTTCAACGACCAAAACGACATAAGTCTTTGGTACACTAAATCAACTTCAAATATGCGGCACAGTTAAACTGTTTCACTCGCTGAAAATTTGTGCACATTTGAAACCGTGGAATCAAAATTTAAAAATTAGTATACTGTGAAGAAAATAATATTTCTGACCTACTTTTTTGTGGTTCCAAATCCTGAGAAGCCCATCATGGCTGCCATGTCAGGGTCCAATCCCGAGTCCAGATCGTCGTCCTCAGCTTTCCGTTTTCGCTCCTGTCGTTTCTCTTTCTTGTAAGCTTTCTGTTTAGTTTCCTTTTGCCAAAAACAAACAATCAGGTAAATTATACGACAAATTAAAAGCAAGTTTTATGATGTCGCTAACAACTTGTAGCTTAACAGTGTTGTAGTCAAGTCTGTCACAAGTCCTCCAGTCCCAATTCAACTGTGACAAAGGCATTCCTTTGTACTTGTTCATCCCCTGTTTATTACTTGGGACTGGACTTGTAAATGGGTCTTGTGATGTATGGGTGACTGGACTTGTGATGGACTCAACCACAATACTGTTGCTTTGGAAATATACGTCATTAGCAAAAATGTGCTGGAGAACTGGTGGTATACAGTATATGTTGCACTGTATTTTGGCTGAAATTATCAACAAATAGTCACTGTGCTTAACAATTGTCTATATTTAGCGGCTTCAACTGGTCCAGAGTAGCCTTGTTATTGTTGACCGAAAGCCATTTTTCAAACCTTGGCTTGCTCTCAATGTTTGGCTTTACGGACTCCAAACTCAGGTTTCGTATATAAATAGGATTAAATATATTTCAGCAGAGTAATAGGGGACCTGAATTGAGTTGGAGTGTCTACCAAGAAGTTGGAATTAAAGGCTAGTATCCAAATCTGCCGACAAACCCAGGATTTTAGAAATGGTTGAAGTTCTTGTTTATGTACCTCTTCTCTTAGCTCTTGCATTCTGGATTCAAAGTCGTAGTCCTTCTTCTTTTCCTCTTTCTTCCTCTTGTTCAGTTCAAAACGTCTCTTGACCTGGTCCAGTGTTGACCGTTCCACTTTCATGGACATGCCAAGATTTCTTTGATCTGTCGGTGTGCAAAATATTTTGAGAAAATAAAACTTCAAAGGGAAATCAAGCCTTGTAACTGGGCTTCACCTTAAAAAAAACCCTGCAAAATCTTCCAAAATCTTCTGGAGATTTTTAAAGGATCCAGGACGGTTCGGATTGAAGTAGTTTTAAAAAAATGCAATTGTCTTGCAGTGCTAAAATTTCCACAGATCTAGGAAGCTTCAAACAATGTCCAGGGTTAGGGTTTACAATAAATCCATTTAAGTATTGACAAAAGAAATAAAAATCTTGGAACACCTACGTTTTTTGCCATTGATGTGGTCAAGGAAATTGATGGAATCTTTAACGACGCAGTCGCATACATTACAGTAGTAGCCGCCCATCTGTGAAGAGGGTGTGGTCTTAGTGATGACCTGGGACTTCCCCAGGCGTGACTCAAGGTCAACTTTGTACTCCCGCTGCTTGAGGAGTTCCCGTTTGACAGGAGGCTCTCTGCTTTTTCTGTCTGTCAGTTGAAAAAAGTAAAAGATGACAAAGTGAATACAAAGGAAAGTTCAGGCTTTGCACAGTGGAAATAGATTTTTGTGAAGTTTGCAGATACACTGTGTGAAGTGGCAGAAATAAACATCTATTGGGTGACTGTCAATATGAAATACCTGCTTCATCTTCATTTTCCTCCTCTTTACTTAACCGCTCCTTGGCAATTTGTTCAAACTCCTCTCGGTCCCACTTGCGTCTGTGGTCATCTGGTCTCTAGAGAAAAAAGCAACAACATTTGAATTGGATTACTGATGCTAATAATATGCCAACAAGAATTTCTCTACTATACCTCCTATCATGCAATCCTAGTACAAACCCATTCCTGCAAGATTAACCAATCACACAAATTTCTTAAAGGCATGATAAGGAAGCCAAGACTATTCCTTCCTCCATGAATAAGGCAGCACAATTGCAGAATGAGAATACCACACCACTCATCTATTCCGCCTCGTAGCCAGCTGTGCGGATGCAGAGTCGCGCTTGACTGCTCACCAACAATACTCGTGCACTTCCCACTACGTATATTCGCGTATCTGCATAGCCATAGCCACTCATGGGGACCTACTTCGGACTTACACGTTTTTTAGTCCGAGTAACTTGGACCCCACTTATCGCCTTTTTTTAACATTCGGACATGGTCTGGCGCTATCTAGACGTTTTTCAAGCTTCCCCATTCACTTTACATTGTGTGTACTTATTGAGGGATTCATTCCTAGTTACTTTTGACTATTGCCATTGCATTGGAGGATTTGGAAAAAAATGTTGTAGCCTGACGCGTAGCCGTAGGACGCCACTTTTTTCTTCATAGGCCTATAATCTATATCCAGTGATATCATCTCAATGAAAAATTATAAGACATGAATGTGGGACTGAGAAACATTCCCAATTTTGTTAGGAAATACTTCGAAAATTTTCTTGACTCTCCATAGACTTTGTACACAATCGTCAGACCCGCTAAATCGACTAGATCCTATTCAATTCAATTCAATTTGCGTTGGACGACACGGGTTGCAAGCGACATCACAAAAAGTTCGATTTAAAATCAATTACAACCTTGGCGTAATACTACTTACATTTGTGGAGCTCGACTGATTTGACGCCATTTAATACTCTAAATATTCGGGATCTGCGTAAAAATAAAAACCCCTAAAACCTCGGCTCTCGAAAAGTCGAAAAAGTTGGCGCGGCTTCGCTTACGTAGGCACTCGTCTATGCCCAATTTAGAACCGGGGCCAGGACCGAAGTGTCCAATTGCGAACTGTTTATCTACGGTGGGTTTGAGGGACCATCACTGCAACCAGAAAAAAAAAATAATAAATGAATATGAAGGCCGATTGTCACCACAAATTAAATGTCACATAAAAAAAAGGAATATGTGGAAATGGAAAACATTTAAACAAACTTTAATTCAAAGACTAAGAAAATAAAAAGAAGGAAAGCTTTGTGTTACTGTTAGACGAGGGGGTAACATGGGGGGGGGGGGTGTCAGAAGAAGTTGTAATTAACCATCTGACAAAAAATCTTGCATTATATTTTTGCGACCAAATTTTTTTTCCCTACAGATCCTAAACATGTTCAACTCATTTTCTTCCCCACCCTGTGTCCATATTTTCTAATGCAAATGAACCCCCCTCCCTTTCTTTTTTTTGGGGGGGGGGGGTGGTTTAGGGGGAGGGGGTCGGTTGGGTGTGGGGTGGGGAGGGATACAATTACATTTTTTCCTTGACAAACTGGAAGTGGGATTTGGCATAAAGATGACACATATTCCTCATATTCAAGCTTAGGATCAGGGGTGGGGCAGGGAAAACTAGGGGGGGGGGCATTTGATAAAATGGTTATTGTTGATAGAGAAACTTGCAGGGACTTTTATCTGGGTTCAATTGTGACATTATCTTTCATGTCTCTGATGTGCTGTATTTACTTTGCAAAATGAAATGACGCTGTGTAAAGATCGCACCCGTTGCAATTACAACGAGTCCAACTGAAATTGAGGGAGGAAATTTCCAAGAAGCTGAAACAAAGTTATGTTATTAAGTAGTAAATATTAAAAGGAAAGCAAACAAAAACAGAGAAAATTCAATTTGCTTTTAATGTAATTGTTGGAAAACTAACAGGTTAGGACAATTATGTTGATTCAGAAATTCATGTTTTGACCCCACTCCCCTCCCTCCCTGGTGGATCAAGCTTTGACTAAAGAGCTCCTCCCCCATTGCAACAAAGTGCAAATTTTTTTCTGCATGATTTTCCTATCTTTTTTTGCCTCCACTTTGAAAGGGCAAACACATTTGTGCACATCACACCAATTGCAGTCTTTTATTTATTCAAATGGTCCATACCATTGCCTGATACATTGTACATGTGTACACCAAACATGCATCACAAAAATGAAGCGCTTCTAAACTATGTCCACTATACAGTGATTAAACTGAATCAAAAAAATACTGGAATGAATTTAAATGGACTAGAAATGTTGGAATGAGTTTTAAACCATCCTACACATAATGTATTTAACAGTGAACTTTTTTTTTTACGAGGGATTGTCTTTCAGATATCACCCTGTCACTTCAAAACATACCAAAGCTAGTAAAATGACTGTCTAAATTCCAAAAGAATAGCTGTCTTAGTTAGACATAATTAAAACCATGCATGACTTGTCTCAAGTGGGTATCATTTTCAGCAGGTACATCAGCCTGCTGTACAAAAGGGTTTAATGGGCCATAAAATGAATTTCATAATAAAATATTTTTGTGTAATCATAATTGCCTCTGAACTGTATGAAAAATAATAGGGCACCTTCTTTGTTTAATAAAATTATTTTAAAAGAGCACTTTTCAGTGTATTCAATGTTCATGCTATTTTCTGATACCTAAGGGTACTGGTACTGTTATGTTACTTTAAAGGCACTTACTTGACATCACTTCATTATTAAGGAATTTTCTGTACCAAATATGAACGCAAAACAAAATCGTTTGTAATAATTGATCCATAAAATCTGTGATTCAACTGTTGACGATCAAATCAACCAAGAAATACGAAGAATAGTGAGCTGAACTTAGCAACAAAAATCCTTAGAACTTCTTTGTGCCCAAGCATTTGCTTCAAAAGACATCCCTGCTTTGCTCATGAATATGGAAAGTTTCATTAGCATAAGAACCAAAAAGATATAAAGTATGGCAATATAAAGACTGGAAATGAAATTAAAAAGGACAAACAATGCTGTTCAATGAAATACAAGATTCTATTGTTATATTTAACCAATTAGTCTCCGTACTGCCCCAAACTGCCCTCCTTTTAACTCCCTGTACACCGAGTCCAAGCACTATAAAGGTTTGATGGGTTTATCAAGGGATAAATACAATGTAATACAATGTATTGCAGATGCTAATGGGGTAAAAAAAATGCTCTAGACTATATGGTCTCATCATATATCATTCTATCTTTTCCCATTGCTGTTCAGTTTTCCAGGCCAACATAGGTTGTTGCTTTGCCAGTTTTCTTGAGAATCTCCAGCAGTTCATCAGAGGAGAGTGTTGATTCAACAACCACTCGCTGTTGGGCCAGATCCACGTCAAATTTGGACACTTTATCTGATGGAGAGACAATGAGAGAAAATGATTGAAATGCATGATTATTTGGAATACACATATGGATTCAGAGCAGGCTGTGCTGAAGATAACAAGTAGTATTTAATGATGATATAGCTGTACTGAGTGGAGCGCTGGAACTACGGTGGGTACCGTAGTTGCAGCGCTCCATTCAGCAGAGCTAATGATGGATAATAATTATTAATACCTTTTTGTTTGTTTAGGACCCTTGTCACAGCACCAGAACAACCCTCGCATGTCATCTCAACGGTGAACACATGCTTCTGTTGGAGGAAAAAAACATACTTTTAACAAAACTATTTATGAGCAAAGCTGAATCTTTCATGCACTGTACGGGTCCACTACTGCATTTTATGGCTGGGTTGTCAATGTCATCTCATATACACTACACTAGAATCATTTTGTGTGAAGTGCAGTGGGAAGAAAGGAATGTTTTCACCAAGAAATATACTGACCCTTTGAGAAATCTGTTTGGAGCTTACACTGCATCATAATTAGACCGTAATAACTTAAACCATGGAGGAAGGAATTCCTTCCTCCATGCTTAAACTAATGTGGTGTATAAATGATAACGAAACTGACTAATGAGGAAACTGAAGTCAAGACAAATATATTTTCCAAATTCCAAAATCATTTGTGACAATTTTTTCCTATACGGACACGATGAACGCCATTAATTAAAGATTCAGTGTTCACTTACTTGTGTAGCCATAATTATGAGAAATTTGTAGAGACCAAGAGTTGTTGGAAAAGGCGAGAAATTTGTTCCAATATTCCAAACTGTTCGTTTGCAGCACGAAATGCGAAACCAGAAGATCAGCAAAATGACGTAGCATTGATCACGTGGTGATCACATGACTACACAATTTGGACCACCTGATAACATCATGTGATAAAACACGCGCTGTTTTATCGCTATTTAAATTGGCTATACCTAGACCTTGTGTACTATTATTTTTTTTCGCAAGTGACGGTTGATAAATTTTAGTAAATATAAAAGATGACAATTCTCTATTTTGTAGTCCCCTCCCCCCCGCACTAGTATTCAACCAACCCTTAGTAATAATGTTTATGTGGATTTTTTTTCGGATCCGGGATCCATAGCCACTTTAGCCAGTCCCGATTGCCAATCCTGAATTTTGTACAATAAGGCTGATCACACAACCCCTTTTCAATAAAGCAAAAGCAAGTTATTCTTCATTGGTATGGGCGATTTTATTTTTTTAAAAATCTGTCACATAAAAATGATTAACAATCACATATACCGACGCTATATTATACCGTCATTTGCAAAATTTAGGTATTGAGTACATTTTTGTGAAATCCTTTTTGCCATCTGTTCATATGATTTCATAGGATAAAAAACAATCATTTTACATAAAAAGTAAGAAATTTTAAAATATATGAATTTTTATCTAAATAAATTTCACTATTAAAATTACATTCACACACTGGATTTAGTAGATTCAAAATTAGTATAAAATTGCGGTCATTATCAGTGTACCCGAAAGAACTCTTTGATAAGTTTTAAAGATTAATATTATTGTATATAATGTAGAAGCACTGATCATGGAAGCACTGCAGCAATCTTAATACCACATAAAGGTCATGAAAGCTCACAGAATAGATGACTGCATTTTAATGCCCTGCATTCATAATTATGTCACCTTTGACATCATGCCTGTTAGTTGCTGGAAGGCAAAAATGCCACATAAGCATCTCGTTCAGGTTTTTAAAATCCACATAATGTAACACCATTTTTTTCAAACTGAACTCTATTTCAAGTGATGTATACATTGAAGTGTGGATTTGCTTTTTCCTGGCAAAAGTGAGCATCAAATGACTGCATCACATGACATGCAATTTGATAAACAAGGGTCACATGGTCTATGCAAAAGGAAATTGTCACATTTGTTACAATAACTTGGCAAATTCATCCCTGTAAAATCTCTTAAATTTTCTTTTAAAATTTTCAAAGCAAAAAGGTGTACTTGCATTTACATTCATCATATATCATAAAATTCAAATTGCAATGGAGACAATTAGTTTAGTTCAGAAAATAAAAGCTCCAATTAATCACTGCTAATGTTTACAAAATGTATTATTTACAATATTCCTATTGTTACACATTACATTGGATATTTTTTTTTTATAATTTTGAAAAATGATAGGCCTTTCAGACAAAATACAAACATTGGACTTGATTGTTACACAACTTAGCCGTAACATAAAATTTTAAATTAGCATTAAAACCTTCATTCTAGGACCTACAAATCTAAAAATGGAGGTAAAACGATCAGCGAGGCCGGGTGTGTAAAAAGCATCCCTTCTTGTACTTTTATGGCTTTATCAGATTCCCAAATCAGAAACCAGCAAGCTTGATATTTGAGTGGTAAGACGTCTGCAATACATGTAGTAAGCAGGAGGTTGTGCATTGTAGTTCGACATGAGTTAGCATCAAGCTGATTTAGTACTGTGTTTGTAAACTTATACCAGTGAAACAGCTATTTCAAGATAATTTTGTTGTTGCTCAAAAAAATCCTGCAGATCTCTTCTGTTTACCATGGGTAGCAGGGCTGGGGGCACTCACGGAGGAAGGTCTCCAAATAACCAGTGTCCACTTGCATCATGGCTGTGTAGGCCGTTAACTATTGAGAAGGAAGATTTGAGAATATGGTTATAAGATGAAAAGGATGATCGATGAAGCTCTATTTTCAGAAGACAGTTTTATAAACCCTCAACTAACAATGCCAATCTGCGGGATCCTTGCGGTTGTGCACTGGTTGTGCCAAAAATAATACAGAAGGAACATTCTGGATTTTGATATATTCCTGAATTTTGTAAGTACACTCAGAGATCACTTTGTCTCCTGGGGTGAAGTTGACATTTTCTGATTAATGTTGAACTTTGTAGACTTGTGTGAATGCAATTTGATAAGACACAAAACCACTTACCAAGTTGAGATTTGGCTTGGTAGACAGAACATTGTAAATAGGTCCAAGCCCAACAGCCTAAAAAAAAAAAAAGGCCATTCATATCATTTCAAAATGTTAATGACGTGTATCAATATGTGGGTTTGAGCCCTGATCAAGGAGCTTGTGTTCTTGAGCAATACACTTTACTACAATTGTCTCTCTCCAATCAGGAGAACAAATGTATACAAGAAAAGATTCTGCTGATCTTGAGCTGTTACATAAAGTTAATTTGATAGCCTTGTAAAGTAAGGGGAATATTTGTCAGCACCACATTAATAGTTTTATCTTTTTCTGTGGACTGTCCAAAGATGATGATTAAACAGTAATGCTACCAACATTTTTTTTTTTGGGGGGGGGGGATTTGAAAGAATTTTCCATGTACCTTCTGAGTGGTGTTGGTCATGCACCTGACACCTGATGTGCGTCGGTCGTCAAAGAAAGGTGGCTTATTCACTGGGTCATAGTTGGTCTGAAGCAGGAACCACTTGCCTTTCTTCGGATCCAGCCTTATCACAAAAAGGAACAAATAACAAAATGGCACAGATACCACAGATCAGAAACGTTATGTTAACTCTACTACAAATCTTGTCTTGGTAAATGTAACTGGGTCTAGACTAGAACAGTCACATAATGACTTTTTAAAAGCAATTTGACACCATTTAAGTCACTCAAATTTACATCACAAAGGTGCACTCCATGGCACATCACAGCATGCTTATTGGCAAAGCACCTCTTGTCTGGCAGAGAAGCTCCCACTCATCAAAGTTTCCACAGTGATGATCCAATTTAATTTGTGAGGACTAATTAATATCGTAAAACAATTGTGGTTTTTTGGTACACTTAAGTTGGGCCTGTTGCAACTAAGTGTTCTACTAAAACTCTTTACTGATGGGATCTTGGTCTAGTTGGCGCACAACAAAAACTCATGTCGCCTCAGGCCGACACATCACTTGGATGAAAAAGAAATTGCCATGCCCCCTTCAACTTAAAGCAGTCAACAATTTTTGATGACCCCATACCAGAACTTTCACCGTGCTACAGACTTTTCTTTTGTTTGTAAACAATGAGCGCCAACAATTGCCTCTTTATGTGAGAAAGAGGCATTTTTTATGAAGTGTTTGGCAGCATTTGTTAGTTATTTTGTATTTTCAACAATCCAATGATATTTTGGAAACATTAATATAGTAATAACTACTCCCTCCTTTTGCACCATTGACCTTCATAGTTTGCCAACCTGTGGCTTGGCAAAAAGGTGTAAAGATGAATTTGGAAAGCGAAGAAGCAAAACTTGGTGGAACTTACTCTTCAACATAAGCCGGCTTCTTTCTGTCAACGACGATGATAGCGCCCTCACCACTTTTGCTGCCGCCCATTATGATGTAGGCTGGAGACATTACCTTGGCATTGATCACAGTGGTTTTAGCACTTGCATAGCTGCAATTGGAAAATCAATGGTTAATGTCAGGAAAGTTTTGTGGCTTCAAAACCAGTATGCGGATGCAGTGTGTCCCTGCCAATGGAGCTCTTGCAAGTGGTAATGAAGCAGCATGATCAACTGTTCACGTACAAAGTCCATTAACATTCACTTACTCAGTAGCTCCCAGCAGTGTGTCCCTCAGGAAGAACCCCATCCAATGCTGTGACCTTTGACCAATGATCCACTGAAGAAGGCCTAAGAATCCGGGGTCAGTGCTTTTGCGTGCATTCATTGTCATGGTAACCACACCCTTTAAGGAGAAAACAAAAAGAAAGCATTCACATTACACTTAAATCCAGGATTTACCTGGGCCCATGACATGGCTCTGATTACCGAGGAAATGTGCGCTTACAATCACCGTTCCGTGCAAGTGCACATAAACACTGTATGATGTCCAGTGCTTTCTGAGAACATCCGAGAAACCTGACGACGCAATGCTTTAAACTCCCAGGGCTTACACAATTCCATCACAAGATCTAGATAATCTGAAATGAGCATCAATGGGTTTACCTTCAATTTTATAACACAAAAGAAAACATTGTGCCCAGTGCTGCTGTTCTGTTTACAACATTATTCTTTACCGGCTTGACTCCAGTAAGAACCCCGATGTAACCGGCAAAGTGTACAGCCTTGGCAACTGTTTTCCCGCCTTTTTGGTAGTCGACGTTCACAACGAGTGGCCTGAGCCTCTCTGATACATCCCACTGCTTATTCTTGACATCCCAGCTGAAACAAAAAAACCATATGGATTGCCATATATGCAAACAGTGTGTGCAAACTGGAATGTAGTCTTGCCAAACCTGAATGTGTGTGATACAAAATGATTTTTTCGAAAATTAATAAAGCAATACAAATAATGAGGACTTATAAAGTTCCTTGCATGGAAAGCAACCTGGAATGGACATGGCTAGGCTAACCTGATATAGTCAGTCCCTGACCATTGTAATTCACAAGTGACAGTCAGTCAGTCAGTCAGTCAGATTGGTAATTGGTCTAAAGCATTGATGTATGTCAGTAGGTCAAGAACTAAGAGCAAAACAACTTAGCCCCTTTGGGACCAGCAGAAGATGAGCTAGAAATACTGACTTACCCAAGAAAGACTCCAAAATCAAGGTTTCTAGAATGATAGAGAGTTCCTATAACAGAGAAATAACATAATTTGCTTACATATACATTTAACCTGTGCATGAAATATGAAAATTCAAAATTAAATTTTGTTTACTTGTGACCTTCCTGAATCCTCCAAAATCAATCCTTCTATAGGAATCTAACAGTACATTCTTTATCCTCGAAATGTCAATAAATATCAAAACAAATGTATTTAAAATAAAAGTGGCTGGGCTGTTTCTCCCTCAATCCTGCTGAAATCCGTAACAAAAGTTCTTAGAAGATGTTAACTAATGGCTACGAGAACGATTTCACTTCTATTCCCATGGCAAACTTTTGCAAATTCAGCCCATGAGGAGATAAGGTCTCAATTTGCTTGGGGGATAAAAGTTTGATGGTCCAAAAAAAAATGAGTGTTTCTTACCATTGGGAGTTTCAGCAACAATTGAGGTGCAAAATGGATTCACTTCATAGAAGATATTGAACAAAACAATTTGGCCTAAAGAAAATGGAAAGAAACAGGACACCAACTTCAAAAATCAATCTGGTATGATGGAGATTTGAGTCAAGAAGCAAAAAATGTTACATAGTAATTTTAAGGAATTGTATGATCAGTGGTGTATGACGGATTGCAAGACTTTTCTTGCTTGATTAGTAGTGCAGATTGATTTTTGGCGGGCTGGTTAGAATCTTACATTTTTCAGTTAGGTTTTGTTATTTGCGTGCCGACTTTTCAGTGTTTTTAATAGTTTCTGTGTTTTTGCTTTTACTGTATTGTTTTGGTTACCAACAACCCTGAGCCATCACTTAAGCAGTCAGAAGATACATACCTACTTTTTTTTTAATGGGGTGATATTTGGTCCATATAGTTGTAAAAGTTGTGAAACAAAGTAATAACCATTACCTAGAGGCACTCCAGATGACTCAGAAATTCCTATGATTTCATCCTGATAAGGTTGTGGAAGGGTGTAGGCCAGAGGAGCCTAAAAAGACAGAACAAAAATGACCACTATTAAAAATTAAAAAAATCTTTGACAATATGCCACATATATAGGTGTAAAAAGCCTAGGCTTTACTCAAAATATTTCTGCAAAAAAAAAACCACCTAAAAAAAAGCTGTTTATGCTATTTTTTTACTGGCAAAATCAAGCCAGGGCCCAATTTTATTGAGCTGATAAGCAGAAAGTAGTGTGCAGCAAATATAAGTTCATGTCAGCTGAGAACCAGTCATTAACAGTACCAATCACATAACTTTTTGGCTGGTAACCTTTTTTTGCTAAGCAGGTATTTTCTGGGTTTAAAAGTACACCATCACTTACAAAGATATCATCCAGTATGCTGGTAATTTTGGTTTTGTCCTTGACGAAGTTACCAATCAGATCAATGATGTCGTCGATCAAGAATTGAATCTGAAAATCAAAACAAGAATGTGTTGCGATATATAAACCTCCCAAACCTTTATGACCCTTATTTCCCAAGACCTAATTAGGGCAACAAACTCTAAGTAACTGTTTAACCACCCAGACTGATATTTTGTGCGCACTTTGTCTCTCTTGATAACAACCCTATAAATACATGATAAAGTCATCGTTATCTGATTTTTACTATTTGTTGATTGATTGTCATCATTACCTGATTGATATTTTGTGCGCACTCTCTTGATAACAACTCTATAAATACATGATAAAGTCATCATTATCTGTTTGTTACTATTTGTTGATTGATTGTCATCACTATCTGATGTTAATTTTATACTTTGTTTTGCCCTTTGCAGACAAATTCTTATAAATATGCTCAGTGTTGTCCGAGGGCATGTGAGGAAAAATCCATAAGCTTACTTAGGTGGGACTCGAACCCACAACCTCCTGCTTACTTGTGCAGACTGCAGACGTCTTAACCACCGAGCTTGCCGGGGTTGGCTGGCCGGTTGGAGTCTGATGTGGAAGCGGGTTTCGCAACCAAACATATTATATGATGGAATTCGCACCGGGGAGATGTAAATTTAATATTGGGTTCATATCTGATGTGGTTCATTACCTCCTTAGACTTGTTCTTTGCAAGTGGCGCCCATCTGTCCTTGGGGTTCAGGTCAAGGTTCAAGACAAACGTTGACACTTTGGGATCGCTGGGCGGGTATGGCACATCTGTTCTGCAGTTTCTATCAGTGTACTATAAGAAATAAATAAAATTTGTTAAAAAATATGACCCTACATTTAAAGTCTCCGCTGGCTTTTTTCATGACCAAAAAGCTATGATTTGCAAAGTATCACTTGATTGTGCAGGGGAGATATTGTGCCCTCTAATGATTGGGAAACTCAAAACTGTTTGACATTTCTTTTCTAGGAACCTTCTTGAACATGTTGAATACTCAAATGTCATTACTGTGTAGGACATGAATGGCACATTCTTCATACTGTATAATTTACACAGGGCATCAGTAGCACTGACAGGACTCTATCTTCCTCCAAAACTTCCTGGTGGATTTTTGAGGATATATGGGATGGTGAGGTTAATGATTGAAATAACAGACAACCTAACTAGACTAGAGGAAGAGGAAAGGTTAAGGCTGGGCGGTGGGGTGGTGGAGTGGAGGAAGTGGAGCAAGTGGTAGATACAAAGTGACTTTTTGTCATAACTGCAATCGTTTAAATGTGCAAAATCTAAATACGTGATTATCTGATGTTTGCATGATTGACTGATGCTTGTGTGATCGACCATGTTCATGCGATCAAATGATTTGCGCAAATGATAATGATGCATAATATATACTAACTTCAGTGAGATTGCCAGGGTACAACGATTTACGAACCATGTCCACGTCAGTCCCACATGTTGCCAAGCGCCAGAGAAACTAACTTGCATTTAGTTACATATGTTGCATTTGCGGCATGGATTTGATAGTCGCACTGGGCATGACAACACTGACAGGAATGACAATGAGTGACAGACATCAACTTCTATACTCACAGGATAGATATTTTGGCAGAACGAAGGAACCAATAACACAACTGCTAGAACACCTAACGGAGCCAAGTATCTTGCCAGCATATTCACTTTCTCCCACTTTCACTTGTTAGAGACTTTTGATGGCTAACTTCATGCAAAGGCAGCTGGTCTAGTTGGAGACTGATTAAAATGTCTATCTATGGTGGACTTGATGGGCAACCAGAACAAAAATAAATGAAATTGAAGAAAAATTTACAAAGGATCATGCAATTGTCACTCCCCAGAAAGAAATATAGAAAAGTAAAATGTGGAAATGAACACCTTATAGGCCTAAACAAATATACATTCACAGTCTAAGAAAATAAAAGGAAGGGATGTTTCATAGGGTCAAATTGAACTTGATGACAATACATAAGAGCTTAGGAGAGTCCAGCGTGGTATGAAAGGAGCTGTAATATTAAAGGGGGGGGGGGGGGGGAGGGGGAGGGGTCAGTACGCACCAACTTACTATCCATTCCAAAAACTTTTGTTCTTCATTTCCCAAGAATTAATTTCCAATGCATTCCGCATTCCATCTCCCTAGCTGCCATTTTGTTTTTGGAGATGGGAGGGGTTACAAAACTTATACCTAAAAAACTGGAAGTGGGGGTATTGGTTAAAAGGTGAAACATATTCATCATGCATATGCAAGCCTAGGCTAGTACTACTAAACCGACAAACAAAGAAACACAAAGTAAGTTAAACCATGGAGGATTCCTCCATGCCATGGTTAAACAAAACAATATACTGACCTCATAATTGACAAAAATTCAAGCAAGCTCAGGGGCGGATCATAGCTGGAGTTACCCAGCCCTAAATTTTATCATTGGGTTGTCATTTAGGGCTGGAGATAATTTTTCACGTAACCCAGCAGCGTAGGCAGGTCCCAAAAAAAATTGCGGTTCCAGTACCGCAGCTGTGATGCGAGTGGTAAACCTCATATTAGTGCATGAAACAGTCATCGGGTGTTACGCTTCCGCGTGACGTCATGCGCCAACAGCCAGCGCAGCCGGCAAAAACGACTAGTATCAGCGCGCTGTGCATGGTAATCGACCGCCATTCATTGTACACAATTTTTTTTGTGCACAAACCAATTGCGGTCCTGGCCATGCCTGCAAGGTTGTCGGGTTAGCGGTTATTCCTCCTTTTTTCACTGCAATTGTAGGCTGAATCTTCATCGTGGATCGTTTTTTACTTCAAGGACCTGTGTAATAGGCAAGTTTGGGGTGAGTTGCAGTTGCAATTTTTTTTGGGACCTGCCTACGCTGCTGGGTTACGTGAAAAATTATCTCCAGCCCTAAATGACAACCCAATGATAAAATTTAGGGCTGGGTAAGTCCAGCTAGGCGGATCATAGCTTTCAGGAAAAGGGGGGGGGGTGTTGGGGTGATATGAATAAACAAGGGAAGGCACGCCTTGCTAAGGGGGGGGGGGGGGGGCGCCTCAGTTTTACATTAGTCAGCGGCTGAAGGGTACCCCCCCCCCCCGATCGATCCGCTACCACCTGGCTACTAACTGTCTGGAAGCTTTGGCTGAGCTGCATACATGTTGTGTGCTCCCGACCTCAATTTAGCGTGACAAAACAATCTTGTCTGCTTTACATTTTGGGGGGATTCAGTTCCCAGTGTGCATCTAACGAACGAAAAAGGTTCTATTGTCACTTACTTGTGTAGCACTAGCAATTGATGAGAAACTATCGAGGTCAAGACATGTAGCAAAAGGCGAGATTTAATCCCAAACTCTTTCGCAAGCAGCTGCAGAGACAAGGCAGGCTGGTCTAGCTTGTAACATCAGCCTAGCGGTGCACGTACCGGATCGGACCACACACACCGTTCACGTTCTGCACGAAAAGCGCGAAGTGTCCTAGTCGAAGATCGATCACGTGGTGATGATCATGTGACTCCACAATAACATCACCTGATCTCGCGGCCTGCCAATTGTATTTAAAATGACAAATGTAAAATACGCCAGTGACGGCGAACACATTTAATTTATGTAGTTTCTTCTTCTTCGTTTTCATTGATGAATTTGTGCGCTCACTGCCTCCCTACCTAGCCTCCGCATTGCTCTCGCATTTTTTAAGACCAGGCAACTACCGTCGATCGCCACTAAACCTCGGCCGCCTTTTGTTAACAAATATAACTCTGGAGAAATCTTGATTTAAAAAAAAATGGTCTTACATTTTACAGTCCTGCATCTTTATGACGTATCAAAGCTAATTCAAAAAGAATTTTGATTTTGAATGTAGCCACCACTTTTTGTTAGGTACTGATATCGCGAGAAGTTTTAAAAAAAGATTAATTCAATTAAATTCAATTCACTTTTATTTTCCACATAAAAAAGACAGTTAAATGTATACAAAATATGTGGATCACATCACACAATGATGCCACATAGTCGCTGCGATTTTTCAATAAAAGGCAGTACATTGATACATTGATTACTGTGTACATTTGGACATGCAAAGTTTCAGTCCGGCTGACTGGATGCGTACTTCTGAAGGTATTGGTAGGACACAATCAATCACTGAATACACAATCCAGGTTGGACCATTTTGGGGGTAAGAAAAAATAATCCGAAATTACCACAATCAACAATCAACAAAGTTGTTTCACTATGCCAATACTCAGAGGACACCTTTCTCCACAAAGCAAAAGAGACTTATTTTTGTTTTAATATAATAAATTGCATTTCAAAATAAATCTGCCACTTTTAAAATGATTCAAAGAAATAAATCCTCCTGTAGAGTTAGACGCACTGTGCTGTGGTGAACTATGGTGATATACTTTATTGTCAATCACAAATAAATTAGCATCTTGTTAACAATATTGTACAATTTCAAATACAATGTAATTACATATGATAAAAACAACGTTGAAATTTACATCCAATGTATGAAATTAAAAAGAAAAGGAATCTCTCTACTATTGCAAAATTTATTACAAATTAATTTTCACATTTTATAAAAGAGTATAAAATTGAGGTCAGTGGCTCAGAAACAACTTTTCTGAAATCTACATTAAGGTTCAAAGGCTGATCCAACTCCACATAAATGTAGAAAAATTACATGGAGGTACTGATCAGCAATCTTATCATCATAAGTCATAAAATTCCAGATTATGTGTCATCTTTTTGGATGTAATTACATAATTTGTTGACAGTATAAACTATGGTGTGAATTTGCCTTTTTTCACAGCGAAAGTATCACATGCTCTATATTATAGGAATCTGTCATCCGAAATTAAATTAATTTAAAAAAATTCATCCCTACAATTTCTTTTAAAATTTTCTATTCAAATTCAGAGCAAATTGTTTACATTTACATTAGCATTACAGAAGTTTTAATTTCAGCTGGCAACACAATTGCATTTAATTAACAAAACATTCTATCAAATGTTTGCATCACTTCATCATAAACCTACAGGCTTGTGTTACCAGAGACAAGAAAAATGTGTGTTCTAACAATTCAGAAATACAAAGGGCATATGATCACTGCTAATAATTTTAAACAAAATGTTATTCATCTAAATATACTAATTGCACAATTGACTGGGTTTCTTTATAATTTTGAAAAGTGAGAGGCACGTCAAACAAATAACTGTGATCCCAGTTTGCAATTTCCCAAGATTGCAGCAATGCTAATGTTGCTAGCATTATGATCCCTGGCTACATGTCATATAAGAGTTTGTGGCTACTGACTAGCTAGCTCAGTTGATAGAGCAGCGGTTCAGTGTCACAGGGTGTCACAGGTTCAAACCCTACTTCTGTCAATTTCTTTGTTCAACTTAATTAATCTTAAATTAAACCTTGTAAATTCTCCTTTGTGATTAATTTGATGACTTAATTTTTCAAAGCTGCAACGGACCAAAAAAGAAATCTTTGTTTCAAACTCTGTTTGCAACAAAAACTAAAATTCATTCCAGAAATCCAAAATTGTACTATTGAGGTATGTGGAAAATATAGTCTGTCATTGGTGATTCGAACCAGCCAGCCGACTCGGGCAAGTTCACTGGTTGAGTGGTTAGGACGTCTGCAGTAGTAAGCAAGAGGTCATGGGTTCTAATACCACTAAAGTAAGCTTGAGAATTTTTTCTCTTAATCTCTCAGACAGCACCGAGTATACAGAGATTGTAAAAATTATATATCGGTGAAACTCATTAATGTTATTGATAGTAAGATTTTATAGTTCACAAGAAGCCTGTAGATCTCAAATTACAGTCTTGTTTACCATGGGTAGCAGGGCTGGGGGCACTCACGGATGAAGGTGTCCAGATAGCCAGTGTCCACTTGCATCATGGCTGTGTATGCCGTTAACTGGGGAGAGAGGACATTGGAAAATATTGGAGATATGACCCTTGATGTAATAAGTGCCTACACAATGGGAAAAGGACAATGGATGGAGCTCTATTTTCTGGAGAGAGTTCTGTTAACCTCCTCTCCATATGCCCCTCCCTACTGGTTATCCGGTTCGTAAGTGACTTCGTCATACACGCGCACGCACCACTGATATTACGAGCCATTGGCTACAACAACACCTGCTGCGTTGACTGTGTTCCATTTGTGCCACCACTACACCATCATGGCTAAGTTGAGATGACGTCACACTTACGAACCGGATTCACCTTGTTCCCAAAAGCTGCATTATCTACATAGAAACTGTGGTCTATTTAATAAATAGAAACTGGAAACTTTCCACATTTTGAGAAACTACTTAATTCTCCAAGTCACAGGATTAATGTTGTCTCCTAATGTGTTTAATAGTTTATGATTAATGTTTGACTTTGTACACTTGTATAAAAAAATGATAGAAATAGAGTCGCTCACCAGGTTGAGATTTGGCTTGGTAGACAGAACATTGTATAACGGCCCAAACCCAACAGCCTGAAAGGAAATAAATGCACATTAGTGTTATTTAATTGTCTGTAGTTTACAGTGCCATATTACAAATGCTTGTGACTAGTGTACAGCAATAAGCGAGTTTGATTCCTGATCATGCAGCTTGTGTTCTTGAGCAAGACAGTTTACTGTAATTGCCCATATCTGCCATGTAGTATAAATGCGTTCCCAAGAGATTCAGAACAAATTATGCCGATCGCAAATTGCTTCATAAAATTGAAGAAGGGAAAAGATTGTAAAATGCTCTGAAGCACTTGCGCAAAACCGTTAACAAGTACCACATTATTCACAGAATGTCCACAGTTGTTTGTCCACACTTGTCATGCTTGTAGGGCCTGCCTATCAGTCAGTAACCAACCAACGCATCAATGCATCAATGCCCAGATGACCCATTTTTCGCCAGTGGAAATTAAGATGAGCCAACTTCCATCATTTGGTTTGGACAAAGATACCTTCTGAGTGGTGTTGGTCATGCACCTGACACCTGATGTACGTCGGTCGTCAAAGAAAGGTGGCTTATCCACTGGGTCATAGTTGGTCTGAAGCACGAACCACTTGCCTTTCTTTGGATCCAGCCTAAAAAACACAATAAGGATAAATGCACAAATGTCCCTCAGGTCAGCATCAGATACACAATCAATTTTCAATTAAATTTTTTTGGGGAAAAAAAAATGGAGGGGGGAGGGGGGTACTGGACTTCATCGGACACTGAGAAAAGAGAAAGGAAAGGGGTAGGCATTGCTTAAAAAGCAGTCAACCTCACTCCTCTTCTGTTTTTTGTTATTAAAAAAAAGGTGAAATGATACCTTTTTGAGAGGGGGGGGGGGGGGGCTGGGTCATGACCCCGTTGTCCCCTCC
This sequence comes from Patiria pectinifera, assembly GCA_029964075.1. Classification (NCBI taxonomy): domain Eukaryota; kingdom Metazoa; phylum Echinodermata; class Asteroidea; order Valvatida; family Asterinidae; genus Patiria; species Patiria pectinifera. The sequence continues at coordinate 24,189 of JASAOE010000247.1, forward strand.
CCTGGATCCGCCAGTGCCTCAGGTGTACACAATTAATTCCATGCATAACACAGCATTAAAGAATATGCAATACTTACTCTTCAACATAAGCTGGCTTCTCTCTGTCAGTGACGATGATAGCGCCCTCACCACTTTTGTTGCCGCCCAATATGATGTACCCCGGAGACATGATTTTAGCATTTATTACTTTGGTTTTGGTACTTGCATAACTGAAATTGGAAAAGCAATACATAGGTTATTTTTTTCAAGTGAGGCTACATTTAATAACAATGTTAATAAACTTATGTTGGTGAAGGGCGAAGTGAAATAATCACATTCACTTACTCAGTAGCTTCCACCAGTGTGTCCCTCATGAAGAACCCCATCCACTGCTCTGATCTTTGACCCAGGATCCACTCAAAAATTCCCACAAATCCACCGTCGATGTTGTAGCGTTCATTCATTGTCATAGTAATCACACCCTTCAGAAAGAATACAAACAATTGTTCTGATAACCTTAAGGGATAAAATGGGCCAATTTCATGGCTCTGTGCTTATGACAACCATTATATGCTAAAAGCAGACAAGCATTGCGTACTCTGTGTACTTTTTTGACAAAAGTTCACAATCTACTTTGGTGAAGTGTAAAATGAAACCAACATTTAAACTTAAAATTTCCCTAGTGCAAAAGAATATATTAGATTCAAACTGGCACTCTGACTCTGCCAAGCTCGGTGGTCAAGTGGTGAGACATCTGCACTAGTAAACGGAGGTAAGTTGTGGGTTCGAGTCACATCCGAGCAAGCTTTTTGAATATTTCTCAATATTTCTCA